>VWZY01004135.1:236320-250566 GCA_013399075.1 Chloroceryle aenea
GCAGAAGTCCAGATAGGTCACATCCATAGGTCGTCCCTTGTCCATTGATGCAGTCAGCTGTAGATTCCTGGGTCCTCTTTCTTGTTCTTTTTTTTTTTTATAGGAGGGTCATTTGCTTTCTTCCAGTCAGCATTCACAGGAACCTCCCCCATTTGCCACAGTCTTTTAAAGATGCTAGACAGTACACAATGACATCAGCCAGGATCTTCAGCATTTGTTGATGCATCCTGTGAGACATGATGGAATTTTTCATCTCTATTTTTATTAAATGTTCTACAACATTAACTTCTTCCCACAAGGGTAAGTCTTCCTCCTCTAGAATTCCCCCTAGGCACCTACGATTCCTGAAGGCAAATCTTACCAGTTCTCAGGTATTGAAGGCATTCAGTATTTTCCACGTCCTGTGTCCCCAACTCCCCTGTCCCATTCTTCAACAGGTCCACATTCTCCATAAATTTCCTTTTGCTGTTTTACTTGTAGAATCCTTCTTGCTGACTTTGATTGTTACTAAAACACTTTACACCATTCTGTTATATTAATGAACCTTCTTCTCTTTCTGCTCCCACTCTTTTTCTTTGCTTCTAGTCAGCAAAAGGCATATTCTCAAAATGGATATCATCTATTCTGAAAGTTGTGGCCAGTAGCAGTATAAAAATTAATAATGTCAGGATTTTTTTCCTGTGGACAAAAATGTCTCAAAACCTTTGTCTTTGCCTTCACCTTTGTTTCAATCACTCTATTCAGATTTTGGGAAGTTATAAACTACTGCCTGGGATGCATTTGTTTTAAATGCATAGGTTAATAAAAAAGACAGTGTCATCCTGTAAGAATTTGACTCTTAACATGTATGTCATACTGTAAATGTAAATGTAAATGTCACTGTCAGATCTGATGCTATTTTAAAGCTGGATTACTGCTTCAAGTAATTTTCGACAGTGTTTATATATATACAAATATATCTGAAAAGCTTCAACAAACCCACAGTGAATGAAACTTCTTTTAAAGTCAATCTGGATTCACTAGTATTTCAGCTATAAACTGATTATTTATAATCTTGCACCATTTATTTCTCAGTGATGAATTATTGTGTCCCCAGAGAACAATCAGTGAAAGAGGAAGGCTACAGAAGCAGCATTAATGCCTGCCTAGAACTACATTGCTTTATTAAAATAATAATAAAATAAAATAAAATAAAATAAAAAAAGAAATGTGTGAACCACAGAGAAGGAAGCCACTAAGCTGTATAACTTGATTAGGTAAAAAGAGTATTAAATATGAAAATCCTAAACTCTTTAGCTTTGCTTTTTGGCATATAAATTAGAGATTAGGTAGGAGCAATATGAGAAATCTCTTTGTAATACATAGGTCTAATTACAATAAATTTAGAAATGTCTGAGTGTGTAATATGCACAAAGTAGATTAAGAGTGCATGGAAATTATAAAATATCTAGGCTTCTTTAAACTTCTGATGTGACAGATAAATCTTTTTTTTTTCTTTTTCTTTTTTTTTATGGAACATCTATGAGTATGTTTGGAGTTTGCTCTTGGTTTCATAGCAAGTGTACAAAGTTTAATTAGGAAGAACAGGCTGAAAATGGAAAGAGAAATGAATGAGAAAACAACAAAGACTAAATAAAGTCAACTTCATCAAATATTATTGCATAGTTTTGTGATATTCCAGTGTCAAGAGAAGTGTGGAGTCCTGTTGTCGTCCCCCCCCAGCAGCATAGGAAGAAGGTGGTAATTTTTAAAATTGCAGTCCATTTCCTGGCTTCTCTTTGCACCCAGGCTCAGTGGACCCTCACTGATTTCTATGCTATCATCACAGCTTATAATTGAATAGGGATTCGTGGCTTCTCTAGAGACTTTCAAAACCTGCCTGGACATGTTCTTCTGCAAACTACTCTCATAAAACCTGCTTTGGAAGTGAGGTTGGACTAGATGATCTCTAGAGTTCCCTTCCAACTCCTAACATTCTGTGATTCTGTGAGTTTTCTCATTTATACCCTTCTGATTCTCTTCCCCATAACACTGTGGAGGTGTGGCTGTGTGGTACTTAGTTACCAGCTGGGATTAAACCACAACAGATAAATAAGGAGAACTGATACATAAATGCAACATATTTTCATCTGTATTATATTTCACTAGCCATCACTATAAATCACCCAACATTTATGTACAGTGTTGCTTTGCTATCAGGTAAAGTATTATAACTGTGACATCCAAAACAAAACCCTGAAAGATGAGTGAAAAACACTTAAGGAATCAAAAAACCCACAACCCTGTGAAGGAGTACCACAGTGAGGAATCTGTTATCCTTGTGAACAAGTAAGCTGAACCTAGTTTTCTTCAGAAAGAAAAGGTTTGTTTAGCTTTTATTATTATTATTAAATTATTTTTTTCCATGCTACTTATGTGACAGGGCATTGCTGTGTCATTAAGATCAGTTCCTCAAATATAACTTTGAAAGTATGACAAAAAATTAACATTTGAATTTAATGCAAACAAAAGATCAATGTGATCTGAAAAGTTAGTCTTGTTTCTTTCACTGAGAAATCATATTTCTAACAAATTCAAGGAGTAACTGATAACATGAAAAATGACCACATATTCAGAGGCAGAAGTTTTACATGATAATCCATGCAAGGGTGTTTATCTCTTAATAGGAGAAATTTAGAAAGAAAAAAAGGAAATAATCCAGGTACGCCTAATAATGATAGTTGGAAAGTAGCTGATTTTTTTATTCTGTTAAAATGACAGTAATGTGCTGTGTCAACAAATGATTAAAGACTAGATTCAAGTATATAAGTTACTATTTAGAACTTAGGAGGAACTGAGACATCTCAGAAAAATGAGATTGAAAGAAAATATAAAATTAGGAAATAAATATTTTTACATTAACTATAGGAATCTTGAAACAGTATATACTCACACCCATTGTGGAATAATGATTCAGTTAATATCAAGAACATTCTATAAGCAGTTACTAGACTTTTAAAATCTCTTCCTTAACAACACATACACCAAATAATTAATAAAATATGTGATAAATTAATAAACGTATGATCTTAAAATATGTGTCTAACCACCCTTCCATTTTTTTTTTTTTAATAGATAAGCAAACTATGGTTAATTATTTTTTTCTTTATTTAAGCAGTCAGAGGTATAAAATATGTCTGTAGGAGACCTATATACTAGAAAGCGTTTTCTGTAATTCTGCTGCTCTAATATAATGTTAACTTTCAACAATACATTGCCATGTGGTGTTTGATAGGGAAATGCCAAGAAGGGTTAAATGGAGAAAAGTGACCTTGCCAAATATTAACTTCAAATTCATGTACCAAGTAGAATAAACCAAGTAAATATCCTTTAAAGAAGCTTAAGGACCAAAACTCTATTGAAAATGTGAAATAACTGCTAATAATATTATTTTTAATATAGCTTTATATGGTTTTAAAGTAGAATTATTTTATAGCAGAGATTTATCCTGATAAACCCATCTAGTGTCCTGATACTTCAATGAACTACTTCAGAAAGCCCTCTGCAGCCTAGGCAGTCAGAAAGTCCTTAGCTTCACTTCATTGAACCCCATAAACTGCTTTATGATAGAGGTCACTGGCTTTGGAGAAAGCCTGTCAAGATTATCTCCTTTGTTTGGAGAATGTCAGTCCAGCAGGCTCTGTTGGCTTCAAGTACACCAAATTCCAGGTATGATCAATACTGTTCCATTGTTGTATTTAGCAAGATTTATACCATACCTAATGCTCAGTAAAACTGTATGCTACTTTGATTAGAACTTGAGTGAAATGGAAGAGAAAAATATCAAAACCTTTTGTAGTTAAAACTCTTGAGAGGTAATTCTGAAGAATGAAGACATTTTGTTGTTTTGGTTTTTTTTCAGACTTCAGCTTGCTCAGGGGACTACTAGGCTGGACCTTGTGGTATACTCAAGGGACCCAAGAGACATGGTTGATCTTCCAGGATAACCTAATTAAAGCACTAAAACTCTGTCCAATATGCATAAAATTGAGTAGGCATAGCAGGAAGCCATCCTGATTGAGTTAAATGCCAAAAGGAAGCATATAGAAGACAAAAGTGGAGAAAAGATACACAAGAGGAATATGTGGAAAATGCTGGGATAAGATTCAAAAGAGTGAAGTTACAAGTACTGAGGGATGTGAAGGGCAACATGAAAGGCTGCTATAAATACTTGTCAGCAAAAAAGATCAAAAGTATTGTTGGACAACCAAGTAATGAAGAACATGGAAAGTGTTGAGGTAATCAATGTCTTCTTTGCCTCAGTCTTTACTGATAAAGTCTGTCAACAGGCCTCTCAGGCTTCCAAGCCTGATTGAAGAATTCACACAGAAGTCCTACTTTACTACAGAGAAGGTTCAAGGTAGGGACCATTTTGACAAATAAGACATACACTAGTCAATGGTACTATGTGGGATGTATCTGAGAATCCTTATGTGAGACTGTTGTTACATCCAGATTTTTGATGGATAGGCCACTTTATGGATAAGGAATTGGCTGGATGGTCTTACTCAAATATTTACAGTCAACCAGCTTGATGTCCCAAGTGGAGACCAGTGATGACTGGCATTCCCCAGGGGTTGGTATTGGGACCAGTGCTATTTAACATCTGTGTTGGTGACATGTGCAGTGGGATTGAGTGCACCCTCAGCAAATGTACCCTCACTGGCAGTATCAAGCTGTATGGTGCAGCTGACACACTGGAGGGAGGGGTTGCTATCCAGAGGCACCTAGATAAGCTTGAGAGATAGGCCTTTGCAAACCTCATGAAGTTCAGCAAGGCCAGGTGCAAGGTCCTGCACATAGGTTAGAGCAAGCTCAAGCACAAATGCAGAGAGAATGATGAGTGGATTGAGAGCAGCCCTACAGAGAAGGAATTGGGGGTATTGGTGGATGAAAAACTGTATATGAGCCAGTAATGTCTGCTCACAGCCCAGAAAGCCAATCGCATCCTGTACTCCTGGGCTGCATCATGAGAAGTGTGGCCATCAGGTCGAAGGAGGTGATTCTGCCCCTCTACCCAACTCTGGTGAGACCCCACCTGGAGTATTGTACCACCTCTGGGGCCTTCAGCGTAAGAAAGATAAGGACTTGCTGGAAAGCATCCTGAGGAGTAACACAAAGATGATAAGGACTCTGGAGCACCTCTCCTGTGAGGACTGGTTGAGAGAGTTGGGGTTATTTAGCCTGGAGAAGAGAAGGCTTCAGGGAAACCTTATAGCAGCATTTCAGCTCTTGAAGAGAGTCTACAGGAAAGATGGGGAGGGACTCTTTGTTGGGGAGTGGAGTGAGAGGATGAGGGGTAGCATTTCCAAACTGTAAGAGGGTAGACTTAGATTAAATATTAGGAAGAAATTATTTACTGTGTGGGTGGTGAGGCACTAGAACAGCTTGCCCAGAGATGCTGTGGATGCCCCTCCCTGGAAGAGTTCAAGAATAATAATTTGTTGTAGTGGAAGGTGTCCCTGCCCATGGTAGGGCAGTTGAAACTAAATGATCTTTCATGTCCTTTCCAACCCAAACCATTCTATGAATTTATGATTCTATGAATTTAAGCATAAGCATTTCAAAATCTGAAGTGGTCAGTACTAGACCTGATACTATTTAATGTCCATAGTAACAGCCCAAGAGATAAGGCAAAACTAAGTAGCACCTACTCATGTGTAACAGGTCCCTTTTATCCTTCCTTTCTATTCTCCTCCTCTTTTTTTTTTTTTTCTTCTTCCTCCTTGTCCTTGCTTTTCCCGGCATTATTCCTTCCCCTACACTCCTTAGTAAGTTTTGCTTAGTCCCATAGTTCCCCCTCAATTTCCATACTATTCATGTTCTTATAGTTTCCTGCTCTTATCATTTATGAAGCCCAGGCTGGCCCTATTTAAAGCTGTGTTGGGTCTTTCTTAATGGCCCATACATTTGTAGATATAAAGTTTTGGTCTTCTTTATTGCCTCATTACTTGATTATCTGATTTTTGTGTCTGTGTGTTTTGTTTATCTCTTTCCCTGTTAAATTAAGTCCTGGACCCAATAACCTTAAAGACTAAGGTGCTTTCAAGTCCCCCACACTGCTACTGATGCACCGGGGAGCAGCTTTTCAGAAAGGACTTGGGGATTGTAGCAAACAAGAAATAGCTAACCACATACATAAGACTGTAGCCTCCAGGTCAAGAGTAGAGAATATTAACCTCTATGCAGCTTCTGCGTGACCCAATCCCATCACGTTGCCTTAGGTTCTGGGCTTGCCTGTACACAGAAGACATTAACATGATGGAGGTGGCCCAGTATAGTCACCAAGAAGGTCAGGGGGCTCAGACATATGACATGCAGGACATGCTGAGACAAATGGGTTTGTTCAGACAAGTGAAAACTAAAGAGGGATGTCTTCAAAGGGATGCAAAAACTAAAGAGGGATACCTTTTAGTACTTCTATCTTAGAGTACTTAATGAGAAGTTACAGAGAACCTGTAGGGTTCACAGTGAAAGGACAAGAGGTCAATGTCATAAATTGCAGCAAGAGAAAAATTATTACTAGGTATCAGAGAAAAATTCTCCACAGGACATATTTAAGCACTGGAACAGGTTGCCTAGAGATCAAATGAACAAGGCACTTAACAGTGCGATATAACATTGAAGTTAGTCATGCTTTGTGAAGGTGAATAAACTAGATGACCTCTGGGGGTCCTAGCCAACCTAAATTATTCTATGATTCTAATTTAAAGGTCAGTTTTGGCCTGAATAAAATGTTTTAGAGAAGATGAGGAACATTCAGTTTCATTTGTAAGATCTGAAATGTAAAGTATGAATCTGGGTAGAAAATAGAACTCTTATTTATAAATCTACTTTTTGTTAGCCCATTACAATATGCTAATAAGGAATGCTGTAGGGGTCAGTTAGACATGTTCCTTAACTTGACTTGATCTAAGTTTGATTTCAAGTGACTGGATAATAATATGTTCCTCATGGAAGTATACATGAATGACCCTTAGAAACCCTGAAAAGTGCACAAGTTGTGTAGTGTATCCTTTACTGAAATGAAAATATGCAAATTTTTTTTCTGAGTACTTGTTTCTCTACCTGGCCCTAAGGTGACAGATGACTGACATCACAGAGCTAAAAGGAGGTGGAAGTACTTTTCAATTACTATTATTGACCTTGCAGCTTTTATGACATGCAGTGATGGGGTAAAAGCCTCAACCTTAAGACTGAATAATTACCCACATATTTCAAAATCTTCTTTTGTAAAAGTATCAGCCATAAGTCAGACTTATACCTTATTTCTGTTTCTTGATCTTTGTTTTACCAAATGCATTTTGTTTCAAGATATATTACTCATTTTTTCACCAATCAACTTGCAGCAGGAGTTTTCAGGCTATGGCCCTTGATCTGCATGCAGCTTGTGGTCATTTCAAATGGGGCTTCTGTAGCTGTTCTGCACACATGCTTTGGAGTGGGGAAGCACTGGCATAGAAGCTGGTGCAGAATTTCTTTCTGTCTAGGAAATGGTTCAGCAGAAACCCACCAGAGTGAGAACATGGCTGAGGTTGGCCCTGGTTGGTGTTAGCTGCACCCTCAGACCTTGTCCAAAGTGAAAACAGCTTGGAACTCTTGGGAAGTCACTGTTTACTTTATAGATGAAAAACTTTTAGAGCTCCTCTTCTTCTTAGTTCTCTGAAGTATATAAAATGTACCTTTCAGAACTAAGTCATTTGGAGGTTTAAAAGATGTTTCAAAAAGCCAGGAAGGTTGACTAACCATTACCAGGAAATGTACTTATATGAAACTGTCACAAAAAATCATCATGAAACATTACACAGAATTTCTCTATGAAAACACTGACTTAGAAAGTAAGCATCTCTTAATTTCTCAGCTTTGGACATTATGACGTGTTTGCCCCCTTCCATCTTTTAATCTATTTGCCCCCTTACATCTTTTAATCTATCACCAAATCTCTTATCTCTGAATCAAAAACCGCATATTGTTAAGGGTAATGTTTGGGAAAGCTATACAAGGAAATACCCTCTTCTGATAGGGAAAATTCCTCACATTACGGTTATTTTTTTTAAAGCCTATGTGAATGATTTCAGTCTTAGTAGTAAACAGAATCACCAGCTATAATGCTTTAGTTGTCATGGTATCAAGTTATAAAGCTGGAACATGTAAGCACACAGCCTTTGAGAGAAGTTCGTAACTGAGAAAATGTAGAAGAATCAAATGAGGCTCATAGTGAGATGTAGAACTGGGGAAAAAGAAGAGTTTACAATTACTACATTCTGGTAACATTAGCTGCAATTCATTTCATATAGGTGTGTGAAGGTGAGTATAATGACAAGATTACCTTGAAATTAGATTATTTTTTTTTATTGAAGTATATGTAAATTACTCATTTCAATATCACATTGATTTTTAAGCATCTACATAACATGAAAAAATAGTAAAGAATGAATAGAAAGCTGAACCAGGATTTAACTTCAGTTTAAAGTCTCCTGACCCTCTGTACTATACACACTGCTACTTTCTCCTAGCAGATGTTTTCTAACAGCCACAAGGACTTCCAGCATTACAGTATGAGCTATTAGTTTCAGCTGCAAATCCAAACTTCTCCACGTGCTTTCACACAACTCGCATTCCTTTTTCCATTTATGTCTTTTCATTCAATCCTATATTCATCAATATTATTATAAAACTAATTCACTTAGCAGCAGCAATCTGCATATACGTAAATACAGGAACAGTTTATATTGTTAGCTGAAGCACATTTTTACAGTAAATAAATCACATGCTGCCCTTTAGCCCCTAATAGGTAGTACATGTTAATCTCTTATCTCTTTCTAACTGAGAACATTGATACAAATATGTTAACTGCAGAGTCAACTATGCTCTTTTTACTATAACATAATTTATTATCTTTTCCATAGTTCTCAGATAAATGTAAATTCAATACCATACAGATTCATTTCTGAGAAAAAAAAAATGCAGCCTACCTCCTTTTAATTAAGTGGAATATATGGGAATAAATAGAGCGTGAAAAGTCAACCAATGAACCAAATCAAACCAAAAACATTTTAGGATATGGGATTTCAGAAGGTGTATTGGTAATATTCACATATTATTGTATGCAAATATTTAGTATCTAATTTTGAATCATACTGATATAGCCATAGCAATGTGCAGTGTTTGGATGTTTTTTTTTTTTATAATCAGCAAAATAAAGGCCTGTTTCATCTCTTATATTTGTTTTCTTGCATATAGCTCAGCTAATAACTGTTTACTTGGTTATAATCAACTGTATAATAAAGTCAGAAGCTTGCTGTTAGCATGCTTTCAATTATTATTATGTATATATTTATATATAGNAATATCCTCCAAAAAAGGACATCTCTGCATAATGTACAATTCTTGTGGAGATGGTTCTTTAGAATAGGCACTTGTAGACACTAGAAAAAGATTATAAATTTTTTCTTCAGATGCAAAAATAAATACAAAGTATATATATCTATAATCTTAGGTAATATAAGCCTGTAGAAGGATGTATTTATGAACCAAGACACACTCCTTGTATACCCTTCTAGGACAGAAGTTGTGAGACTGTTGGAAATAGAAATAGCTATTTGGATGCCTGAGATATTTTTCAAAAGCTAACAGAAACAATGATGATAGAGTCACAGAAAATTTACATAGCATAAATCTGTTTAAATAGTTATGAGGCTTAGAATTCCTTTATGCTATTCATTAATAGAAAACTACCCAGAATGACACTGAACATAAACTAAATTTATAGATCCTAAATAGAAAATCAATTTTTATGGTTTTAATCAAAACAGAGACAAGATACTAACCAAATCTTCTGTGGAAAGTCGAAAATGATCACTGAAGTATTAGAAACAATTCTCAATCCACATCACTGCAATGCTCCCCAGATGATAGTTTCACAATAAATATGCTTAATTTTTCCTATATCTTTAGGTATTGCGTTAATCCTGAACATCTGTTGCATCAGTGGTCTGATCTGGTCAAAAAATTCTATATCCTTTATATATATAGCCTATCTGAAAGTTCTGAAACACTGTAACATTTTATCATATTGTAATTATTGTTGAGACAATAGAAATACTTCAACTGTGCTATGTAAGTGCTTTACTTAATCTGAATGAAAAAAAAAAAGGTTAAGTTGCTTTTTCTATCACCATAAAAATCTTTCATCTAAGTGTCCTTTTGTAAAAAAACTCAACAAGTAAAAATGCTTTGAAGGCAGGTTTCCTAATCAGATATGTATAAACAGATATCCTTCATTGCACAACATAACAGGGCAGCTGAATGCCAACTGGTAATTGAAGTCCCTCTGAAGAAAAATAAAATATCAATCACTTTTGTCATTAAAAAAGAAGTAAAAAGGTATATGAATGAATGTGATTTTCTTTTGAGCCAAGGATTTTTTTTAAACCGAAATACTGATTTATGCCACCATCAGGTTTGAATGCATGCAACACAACTTTCTCAGATTGAATTCCATTGATTTTCTATAACAATGTCAAGCATTCAGTGCATCACAGCAGCCATGAAACTGAAATAAATAATCCATTCAGAAAGAAAGTGATTCTTCTCTTCTTAAATACATAGGTGAACATCTTGTTCTCCTGCTCCCTTGCTCTCTTGTAGCCTAAGCTGTAATGTTTTAGAACTTCCTAATTCCCTGTTTTCATTTTCATTTAGGATAACGTGCTTTGTTTTTCTTATGACCTTCGTTATGCTCTTGCCTCTGGGACAAGTTGTTAGAAGTATATGTCATTCTGTTTATGAAATGTGAAGAGATGTAAAGAAAATTAATGCCAGCAAATTTAGCTTTGAATATAGTTATACGTGATATTGACAGAAGCTGAGCAGTACAAAAATAGCCTTGAAAGATGCTATTTCATATGTTAGATTCACATTTGAAAGGTACAGCAAACTTGTAACACATACTGCATAAACAAATTAATATTTCTAATGAGTTCTGCGGTGTTTCTGATCCCACTGTCAGTCATAATAACTTTTCTGGTATTCTTAGTTCTGATTATTTGAGGTTAATATTTATAGCTCAGGACTGTCATTTACAAATCCGAGTTTGACAGGTTTTGAACTTCACAGTAAATTTATCAATTGTTTTGTTATTGATCTGTTAGTCATTTACTATTCTTTTTCATACATATTATTTAAAGTTGGTAAATAATTTAAATTGAACTAGGACATTCATTTTAGCCACCTTCAAATGTTATTTTGAAATGTTTATCATGAACATACCACCACACCATTGCTTGTAAGGAATGACATACAGTTTCCAGCTGTTTCCATGCAAAAAAACCTACTGCAATCCCCAAAGTTTTTGACTGATTTGCAACTTAGTTTATATGAAATATATAATGCATGCCTTTTAGGTGACACTAAATAAAATATAAAACCCAATTGTTTTTCAAGAAGCAAGAAACATAATGTACAGTATTGGATTATCTCTTCATCCTCTTATTCAAGAACAAGAGAAGAAGCATTTATTTGTTTGTGCTTTGTGTGAGTCCCTGTATATCAAGGAGTTACATTCCAATGTCTATTCAGCAGTTTCTACAGCTGCCAGTAGGCCTTTTTATTTTAATCGTCAATAGCAAGTCAATATTTATACACATTTGTAGTCATAATGGTTCAATATTTGTATCTAATATTGAATCTGTACAAGCATCAGACTAATTTTTTCCTCTGGTTCTGAGCTCTTGTGCCATCTTAGCAGCCTTGGACATGACAGGCTTATCTGAAAGGATGACCAATGATAATGTGGTGTAAAAGTGATTGATAACTTATTAACACTCTCTACTTCAGGCATCTTGCATCTGAGATTTTTATTAGCTCAATGTCCTATTTTTATTACACACAGGAAAGAATGATGGACATCTTCAGTGGAATATTTGAGCAGAAGTAGATTGGGTGTTTTGATTCGTCTCTGGCAACACTTGTCTCTTCTGATTTTTAAGAAAGCCCATGGCAGTTATGTTCCTTCATGTATCAAGTTTCACAGTTTGAACCCCATCCCTTTACTATCTTCTTCTGACTTTTGCAGTGGTTTAGAGTAGGAAAGGAAGATGTCTACTAGGATGTAATATCTAATATAACTTAAACCATCATATGAATGACTGTAAGTTTCACTGAACATGCAGCTCTGCAGTAATGCAGACTAAATGGAAAAGGAATGCAATATAGCACTAAGTATTGTGAACAGAAACTGATAGAGCTTTAGATATAGCAATTGTCTCTGAGAACCTATTATTTTTTTACAGAAATGTTATGTAAGTCTATTTTCATAATTGCATAATACCTAAGTGAGCAATTGTATACTGCCACATGACAGAGATGGGAATAGAAAAAAGAGATGATTCGTGTGTTTATTTTTCTTCTGTATATCTTTCTTCTTGTGCTGTATGTAAAGAAAAATTGTTTGACTCTAAGACCTTTTTCTTTTGTATTATGTTTCTCAGCTGTGAGAAATTTTGTCTGAATTCTTTATCTTGTGAGTTATATTTAAATTGAGGCCTTTGCCCATGGTCTTGCCTTGACTACACTGCAGGTATGTTGTTCCTGGTCTTCTGTCTTCCTGAGCTTGATCTCACCTTACTGACTTGACATCGTGGTTTCACCTTGGAGCTGTTTCATCAGTACGGCCTTGTCTGGTTTCAGTACCAGACCTACTAATTCTTTTGCAGTTGCTGGATCTTTGTCAGTGCCCTTCCTGCTTTGCTATCACCCGAGCTTCTGATTTACATTGCTTTGTGGAGTAACCCACTTCCCTGACACACTTAACATCACCTCTTTCACATTGAGATCTCCTCTTATCCCTGCCAGATGGATGTGAAGCTGCTTTGTCTCAGTGTCCCCAGGTTCAGCCAGAAGTGAGTCTGAGCATATATTCCTGATTCACAAACAAACACAGCTGGTCACACAGATCAGAACAGCAGCCACATAAACAAAACATCCACTTCTGTTCCAGCTGTTCTATTTTCAGCTGATCGGGATTAAAGTCTACTTGTAGATCATACACAAGCACAATGTGGTTCTCTCCAGTAGTTTGGCCCCCAAGATTAGTCTTCTCCATTTACTTATTGGGCAACAGATCCTGTCAGTCAGATGTGGTCACTCACTCCCCTCACTGGCTAGTTCCGCTTGAAGTTCACTAGTGGTTCATGTACATATGCACATGAAGAACAAAGAGAAAAGACACAGAAGAAAGGAAGAGAGTATCACAAGAAGATAGGACAGACTACAATAATCAGGCAGAGAACTTCTTCGGATATGTTCATTGACCAGCAGGTTACTTTCATGCAACCAGTGACTTTTAGCCCTATTTCCCTCTTTCCTCACCTCAACTTCTACCTTACAATTCACCTTCATCCTTGCCTTTGCCTTTACCTACACATCCTATAATAAATTTCACACATTTCCACAATCTTCTTAAAACACCCCATATTATATTTCATACAAACACCAAGGTCTTTGTTTTGTTCTAAAATTATCTTCTCCCTGCATCCAATAGGAAGTCCTATTGTCCTTTAGACAAACCCCCCATTCTGTTGCATGTTTTTTTGAGGAATTACTATTCCTGACTCATTTTGGTGGGCTTCATATCCATCTGATCTTATGACTTCATGATTCTATTATAATAATTGTCTTTTAATACTCTAAGGAGTAGCTGAGCCAGTGTAGTCTTTCATTGAATATGTTGCCAGGGTTTCTTCATCTGCCATTCCTTCTATGATCCTTTCCATGTTTCTGTTCAACATGATTGATAAGATAACCTAACCATAAACACAACAAATAAAAGAACTTGTTTAATGCTTTTTTTTTTTCCCCTGCCAGACCTTGTGAGCATTCAGTGGGCAAACCATAAGATTTGAAAGTTTGGGTTTTTTCAGTTATGCAAACTTTTTGTCAAATTCTTGAGAAATTAAGTTGGCTTGTCATATATGACAACAGACAGAAATCAGTTAAAGTTGATAAACCTGGAAGGAAAATAACCTTGATACATAATTCTGTCTAAAAATACCACAAATGAAGTGACTGCAGATGATGTCTTTGTCTACAAATATTTTAAAGTATGTATTTCCTGAAATATTTGATAATGAAAATTGTCAAATTTCAGAAAAAAAAAAAAAAAGAATTCCAAAAAAAATAATACAAAGCAATTCCATTCCCTCAAA
>VWZY01004135.1:258983-284088 GCA_013399075.1 Chloroceryle aenea
CTGCCAGTTAATTTTCACACACCATCAAAAAAAAAAAAAAAAAAAAAAAAAAAGAAAGTGACTAGGGCATCTAATGTGTTAGGAACAAATTTCCTTCCTAAAAAAAAAATCAGTGTACGTAGACCTACTGTAGAAGCCTGACTCCTCCTAAAATTACTAATCTCTCAAGTGGTGGTAAGAAAACAGTGTGACCTGGGTGGATAATGAGAAAGACCTGACCGGAGGGGCAGCAACAACCCTGCTTCCCCCTGGCCCAGGCCTGCTCCTTGCAGATAAGGAAGTCAACAGTAGGAACAGATATGTTCATTGAAAGTGGGCAGGTGTCCTTTCCTGAGCTTAACAAAGTTAAATACTTTGTTGCATGGCCATGGCCACTCCACCCATGTGCTGGGTGTATAAAACGAACAGTGCATTGTTCAGTGTACATCCACCATGGAAAAGTGCAAGATCTGGGCCAGTCTCACAAAACATCGCTGGAGCTGAGGGTGGTGATCACAAAATCACAGAATTATTAAGGCTGGAAAAGACTTCTGAGATCATCAAGTCCAGCCTATGACCTAACACCATGACATCAGCTAAATCATGCCACTAAGTGCAGCATCCAATATTTTATTAAACATCTCCAGGGATGGTGATGTATGTATCAGTATTTTGATGAATAAACATTTCATATATTTTTGGGGCTTTGTTTCTATCCTTAGACAATTTAATCTTCATCATAAGGGAAGACATGTTAATAACTTAGTGTAAATATATTTCCCTTACTATTAATTTGACAGAATAAAGTTTACTCATTTCCCATGTCCCTCACATGTAAGATCATTGTGAATGGGGTTAATTATAAATTTATTTCTTAAGTATGTTGCTTTCTTGCTTGTGGTTTTTTCAATCTCAAGTACATTCAGATATATATGCTTAATTTTCAATATAAAGACAAGCAAATAATAACAGTCCTCAGTACCCAAATATATTTAAAAATTAACTTTATGCAGTAAGAAAAATAAAATCACACTTAAAACAACCAGCAAACCAAAGAAACAACTGAGTTTAACAGGAAAAAAAACCTCACCACTTGAAAATTCAGCCTCTAGACATTTAGACCTAGAAACAACTAGCAAAAGTGCTGCAGCTATTGTTGAATGCGTCTGTAATACGGTAACCAGAAACTGATCCCTCAGATAGCCAGAATAAAACTGTATACAGAGCACCAGCAGGTCAATGTGAGGAGACTGAATTTTCTGTGGAAAGGAACAGGGAGCTGGAATATGTTTTGCAGGTGTCATGCAATAGTCTTTCTGCGCATGTATCAGACATTTGTACAGTCTTAGTGAAAACCTGTGATTATCTGCACTGAAGCTTGTTTCAGCAGTCAGAAGGATTTTATCATCCAATATAATAATCTCAGTCTATCACTAAAACTCAGATTGAACCATGTCATTGGAAGTGGTGGGATTTTCTTCACGTTCTCCTATAATTATTTCTGTAAGAAAATTACTCATACTTAAAGGTAAAGTGCACCAAATAACTGCTATGTTTATTTCTTTAGTTCTCTTTACTGTGAGCATTCTGGAAAGGAAAGGGAAAAAAAAAAAAAAAAAAAAAAAAAAATCCATCAAATTAAATACAGAGGAGTCACATATTTTCTTTCTTCTTTTCACTGAAGGAACATATATGTGAACATCTTCCTGAAAGGTCCTTGCACTTTTTCTAAAGATAGTTACTGCCTAACATTTGTAGATTCAGATGATTTATCTATTTGACATTTTTATAGCTATTAATAATAGGTGTCACAAGAATATCTAGAAGTCTTAGCAATTAGACAAGATAATAACAAGTTGGCTTCACTTCCTTCAACTTTAGATGCTGCAGTTGATATCTAAACTAGTGACTTTAGGCTCCCCTTACTGTCAATGGAGACTAATAGGATGTGATTCTTATCTATACCTTATTGTAGGAGTTAACAATTACATGAACAGACTTTGAAAGGCATATATTTCTCTACACTGACTATGAAGAAGTACGGGGATAACTAGCTTAGACATAGATGTTGACATGGTAGATATCTGCATTTAGTCAGATTACTATCAGTCATGAAAAATAAAGTTCTTGCCCCAATGAATTTACCATCTAAATAAGAAAGGAAGAAATGGAGATTTGGAAAAAATAAATATTTTGCACAAAATCAGAGCCTAAAATTAGTATCTCCTGAGTTCTATTAAAATGTTTTAAACAGAAGACTGTATGTGCTTCAATTTTCAGTATGCAGCTGTTTTTTCAAAGCTCTTCTCTTTAGCACCCTGGGAAGGTCCTCATACTACACTGCTATGCTGATGACAGTTTTTCTTTGTGTTCTTTTCTAACTTACTTCCATTGTACTAAAAATGCTGTTTGAGTCACTTCTACATAGAGAACTCATAAAAAATTGAACGGCTTCAATAATTTTAAATCATTCTACACTGCACATAGAGATTTGAATTTCAGTGCTAATTTTTTTATTAGCACTTTAATTTGGAAGGTACTAGGCTTCTACAAGATTTAGAATTATTGGAGCATTTCAAATTTTTATAAGCTTTCCAGTAAAGATGTGACTATGGTTCTGGGCTTGTAAAGTGTAGCACAATTTAAATTTAATCTAAATTATTTAAGTGCTTCAGACTACAGGGAGATTTTCGATCTTTCAAACCGGGATTCATGTTCAGAGACTAGAGAAATCTTATAATGCGAAGAGCTTTCATCATTTCAAAGACCTGCAGGCAGCATTCAGAACAGGTCTTTTTTTATTGTCAGTTTGTTAATTTAAATTATTTGTTTTCATCTCCAGTGCACAGAGAGGAAACAAGTAAAATAAGAGCATAAAGGGAAGACACTGTTTCCTCTAGGAAGTTTAAGATAACAATGAGCTTTTCTGTTTAGACAGATGGTGAGGTAATGTGAAGAACACTATTTTGCAATGTACATTTGAAACCTACTATAAGATGTTATGTGATCTATGCCCATGGGTGTTAAATGTCCTCATTATTGTAAAATATCAAAGACATGTAACATGCATTTTCACTCTTGCTGAAGACTTCATTTCACCTAGAGAGGCTCCAAAATGTGTTTAACTGAATTTTGTTTAGTTTTAGTCTAATATGAATGTAATAGTTTCCTGTAAAATCAAAAGGTGCTATGTCATTTCTATAGCCATCTTTGACCTACAATTAACAAAATATTATGAATTTTAGATTCATACAATCCTGTGAAGCAAAACTTCAAAGACCATTACAGAGTACCTGGGGAAAACATTCTGCCAGCATCACCATTAATTTTGGAACTGGAAAGTCTCCACCCATCTAACACATGACCATAACTAATTCTGTTGCGTTTTTTCCATCATTCTGACAGTTATTTTTCTGTTACAGCAAGATCATTTGCCATTCGGATTGCTCAGTCAAAGTAATTTCGTTCCTTTATCATGGTACTAGAAAACTTCTGAAGGCATTCAGCAATTGTTGTAAAGTTATTATTGAAAGGTGTCAACATCAGTAATTTTGCAGCTTTCAGATTCAGTTTTGAGCAAAAGTTATATTAAATCTTTGGTACATGTGTTTATCAAGATGTGTTGAGAAGTAGACAGCTGCAATAGTGAAGCATTTGCTATAAACTCATGAACTAGATCAAGCAGGTGGGAAAGAAACCTCTTTGATCTTCTGGTCTGATGGGTCATATACAACCAGCTGGTGAAGAGTAATGCAATTTGTATCGCACCAATCTAGAAAGAACTTTAGAGATATATTGTTTGAGCTACAAAGCGATTGGAATATCTAAGATGATTCTTTTGAGGTGAAATAATTAGGTGACAAAGGTCTGTTATAATAATAATGACAACTGTTTCATAAAAGAGCAGTAGTCTTCTGTTTGGATAGCAGAAGCTTATTGTAGAGTTCCAGGTAAAGCCCATGCACCATTCACCTAGCCCAGATGTATGTAGGACATACATGCACTTGATCCAAGGCACGGATATCTCCTCCAACACCAATATGTCCCCCCAAGGCTTGTCTTTATCAGTCCTGGGTTTATGCCCTTCAACCTTAAATTCTAGTTTAAAGCCATCTCAGTGAGCCCCTCCAGCTCCTGGGCAAGGATCCTTTTCCTCCTTTGAGACAGATGTACACCATCTGATGCCTATAGTCGAGGCATCATATAAGCTTCCCCATGACTGAAGAACCCAAACTTCCAATGGTGACACCAGTCCCTGAGCCATGTGTTAATCAGGTGTGTTTCCAACTCTCTTTCAGTGTTTTTCCCTTTCATTTGAGGGACTGATGAAAAACCCACCTGCACACCCAAGCCTTCAACTTGTCGCCCCTGTTCCTTGAAATCCTTCTTAATTACTTTTGGCCTTCTCTCTGCAACCTCATCATTACCAGCCCGAAACACTAACAAGGGGTAATAATCAGACAGCTTCACAAGAATAGAGAACTTCCTTTTAAGATATCTAACTTGAGCCCCACGGAGGCAGCAGACTTCCCTGTGGGATGGGTTTGATCGACAAGTGGGCCTTTCTGTTCCCCTCAGAAACAAGTCACCTACTACAATTATCATCCTTTTCTTCTTAACTGAAGAGGTCATGAGTCGTGGGGGTGAGTGACAAGCTGTGGGCGACTCACTGGATGGATCCTTTTTTTCATCTTCATTCTCCTGGTCCTTAAGTCCCCAAACCCCATACCTATTGTGGAAAGGCAGCTGGGAAGGTGAGGTGGGGGTGAGAAGGTTGTTGTTTGCCTCTCTAAGGAGAGACTTCTCTCCATTGCCCCCTATCTCTTAGGTCCCCTCTTTTTGCTTGGTGACAGGAGGGGAGGGGGTCCTCCACTTCTTTTTGAGAAACACTGTCATTTGTTTGTCCCTCAGCCTACTGTGCTAGGGCAACTGGGAACTGGGGGGAGGCTAGGAGGGGACTCACCTGTCTTGATAAGCAGGGACCTCATGCTCCTAGGGTGGAGTACTATCTAATTCTGTATGGTCTGTAACCCCCAGTCAAGATTTATGATACCGTAGAAGTTGGGAAGTGCTATAATGCTAACCATTGCATAATGCAAACCATTATTTTGGAGAAGATGTGTTCAGCAATCAACCAAAAGAAGACAAAGAGAAGACTGATTGAAAAAAAATTATCTTCTGAACTATGGTGTTTCTGCTGTCCCTTTCCTCTGTGAAAAAGAGTCAGAGTAGGGTAAAGCTTTCTAAATTTACACTTTCATTAACTTTACAATACAAAGAATGAAATTCGTCTTTCATAAATTCAAAAGTATTTTAGAAGAAAGAGTTCACTTTATAGTCATACATTTTACTAGCCTCCATATACATTACATTGCAACAGTTCTTTGTAAACTTATTACATTACAATTCAGAATTATTTTGTCATTATTATTTTGTCTTGGAAAACTCCATTCTTTAAAAGAGTTTAAATTCTGTAAAACTAGGCTTAATATTTCTCGCTGTTGCTCTCTGGATATCTAGGCCCAACTTGTTACAGGCATTGGTATGGATGAATTTTGGATATACTATTCTTATTAAATATTTGGCATTAGAACCTATTCCTGAACAGATGTATAGGAGGGACACTGAATATAAAGAGTTGCTGAGCAGGAAAAGGAACAATAGGTTGCAGTCGATAAGTGGAAACATGGATACAGAAAAATTAATAAACTCATGCCGATCATCTATGGGAGTTTCTCAATTACTGACTCCAATGACTTAGCATGAAATGTCCTGGGAAGCTTCTTTCACCCTCACTGTCTTGGGAACCTATCCAGAAATTTGCCCCGCTCTTCAGTTGGTGTGGATTTGAGCCTAGTTTTCTTTCTTAAAGTCCAGTACCGTTGTACCATTGTACTTTCTGAACTCATTAATTATTTCTCTAGATTCAGCTAATTCATTGCAGCTGATTCCACATTTCACTATCTTTCTCACACTTTCAATCTATTCCTCTCTATTTGCAAGTAGGTCAAGGATGGATTCTCTACTAGTTGTTACATGGTTGGCTGTCTTTGATAATACTTCTATGAATGATGTCTTGTGATTCTGAGCACCTTGAGATTTGGTCCAGGAAATTTTCATTCCTGCAGGTCTCTAGTCATATACCATCTGTCATTTCTTCTTTGTTTTAAATTCCTTGCAACTATACCTAAAAATTGTTCCATTGCTTTTGTTAATAAGGATTTGTGTAGTTTTCTGAAATGTAGGTCTACAGTTTTCAAATGGCTTTAAGGAACCAGTCACCTATTTTTGGGTGTTGTTTTTTTTTAACCTTATTTACTTTTTCTTTTAGTACATCTACCCAACAATGTTGGGCTATTTGAAATACTAATAAGAATTTCGCCTCCAGATAATTTTTCCTATACAGTTCTCCGTATAATATATTGGAATTTCAGTTGTAAGAATTAGATGTACTTCCAATAAAACACATAATATTATTACAATACCATCATTTAATATTATTTCTGTGTCTTTCTGTTCTGTTTTTTGCAGTTAGCAAAGTATATAGTTCATTACTTATCCTCTTTTCCCTTTTTTTTTTTCACCTTACAGTTTATATAAACAGTCAGATTCAGTGTTTTATTAGCAAGAATTTGGTATCTCTGTAAGCACCAGATGGGGTTAAAAGAAAGCTAATTTTCTCTCTTCTAACTACTAACACCAGTTTAACACTTTGCTAAAGAAATGTACCTGTTCTGAACTAAGGTTAACTAGTTCTATGCCAAAATATGGTAAGGCTCGTCTCAGACTACTACAACAAGCAGCACTGCAGCTGTTAGCATTAATAATACAAAACACTGAGACAATTGTAGTATCTGTTACAGTCCTCAGAATTATATAGTTGATGATAAACAAATCTTTGACACGATTATTGTAACGGTCTATTGTTTGTGAATACTAATAGGATGTACTTTGACACAGGGTAGCATGTCTGAACTGAAAAACCATTACAGATATTATAATAAATAAAATGTGGAGTGAAAGTCTAATAATGAATGTGCCAGATGTTAGACTGTGAAAGCACAGAATATATATGGACTGTTCCAGTCAGGTGCAGTGGATGCTCTGGACACATGGAAGGTTTGAAAATACAGCATTTGAATATACTGAATTATACAGTAGGATACAGATGTTTTCCATGGGATGCTAGTTATGGCATTCCTGGATCTTGGTTGAATGTGATCATGGTCGCTGGCACTGCCCTTCTCCCTGTCTGGGGCAGAGTTCTGCCTTGTTCTTCCAGATCCCATGAGGAACCCCTCATTCTCCTTGTCCCTTATAGAGCTTCTGGCCTGTGCTGTGAGAAGAAACACATCATTCTGTTTAAAGTATAAAGAATAAGGAAGGCTGGGTTTTCTAAACTTGTACAGTCACTTTACAGCTAGCAGAGATGAGTGTTCTGCTCTGTAGTATGCTTGTAGTGTTCCTGAGTGGCCTGCACCTTCTTCCATATGACATAGACTTTCCTTTTCTTCCTGAGTTCCAGCCAAAGATCTGTGTTCAGCCACAACAGTTTTCCTCTCCACTGTTTCATCTTATGGCACACTGGGATGGCCTGATCCTGTGTCTTCATCATAAATAATAATATTTTTCACTTTTTTCCTATGCATTTCTGACTGAATACATGTCCTGGGAATATAATCCTCTAGAACGAAGTTGGTGGAAAAAACAGTTTTATAAGACTGGAGAAGAAAAAATGTCCAAATAGATATATTTAAGTTGATCATTATAGGAACTTAGCAGTAATTTTAAATTGGTATATAGAAACTGTAGATACTTTTATCTTTATACACAAATTTCATGGGCACTTACAAGTACAAAGCTGTACTCAACATTTTCCTGCATGATTTCTATCAGTCTGTCTTTTTTTAATTAAAAGTCTGAGTAGATACTAAAATGAGGAATTCAGAAAATAAGGACATAGTAGCCTAAACATAGTTGGGCTACTATTTGATATGCTTAGTATATTTGAGGCATTTACCTGGGACAAAAAAGTATGAGGAAATATTGATGGAAATTCATACCTGTCCTGTTGCCGCAGAGGCTGCTAGAAGACAGGTGAGAACTGTAGAGCATCTGAAATTGTCCTATTTATGGAAGTTTAAGTGACTTAATGAGCCACTAATAAACATTAGAAATTACCTGCATGTGAATTCAGCTTATAAAGTATAATATTTCAAGTCAAATATAAGTATTCAGAAATTAAAGCCTCTTTCTTGTTTATTTTGTTTATGCTTCACTGACTTTTCTTGCTGCAAAGCAAACATCTGAATTGGGATTTTTCCATATTTTGTCATTAACCAGTTTGACTATTTCTAATTATGTTTTCCTTGCTGTTTGTTATGTCATTTTGCAAACAAACACAAAGAAACCCCATGCAGTTTTGCATTCAGCTCACAGGGCATAATCTGTTCCCTTTGCTGGAGAAAATCCTTAGTGATGTGCTGCCAATATTTTAACAAGAGACTCTCACAAATCATTCTCCCCTTAAGCCTATGTTAAATCTGTGCATCAGGAGTATGTATGCTCCAGAGAGGAATGGCAACAGGCTCATTTGTTTCCAATTTATTGTGAAAATGCATTCTCATAAGCATAATCAGGAAATACAGGATCTTACTTGACAAACAAACTGGCATTAAGCTCCTGGAAGTTACTTGCCTATGTTCTTTAGCAAAAACAACCTAATGAAAAAAATGTGCGTGGACAGGTTTATTAGGGTAGTACTGTGCTTTAAAACAGCATGTAAGCAATATTGTTACTCGTTATCTATTGAGATGTAAAACATTGTGTGAGATGTTTGTTTTCCTCACTATGATATCTACCATTTGGTAAATGCCTGAGAGTTCCCAAATGCAAAATGTCACAGATATTGTATACACACAAAAAAAAAGTCCCTCTAAATAATTATGAATATTCTGAAAAATGCTTCCTTTATCTCAAGTTACCCTTCTAATACCACATACTATAAATGAGTGTATTTCACTATTTCCCAGGGCAATTACAAGGGCTTAGGAACACACTATAATATGAGGAATATCCTCAAGAGCTATCAGAAGATGGGGCTACCACAGTGTTATATTCCTAAGGATTCTCACACAAATAATATAGGGAGAATAAGAACACTCTGCCTAGCTCTTCCTCTACCAGTGGCTGAGGCACTCTCAACAGGACCATCATCTCTAGGCAACAGTAAATTTTGTGAAAACAAATGTTGTTCTTTGATGTTAGAACTGTTTCACATTACATAGATACATAAAATATTTATTGGTCAATAGAAGACAGATGCAACAAAAATAATTATGACATCTCCTGTTCCCATACATATGCTAGCAACAGTGCTGTGTAATTAAAAGTGGTGACACACAGACTTTTTAAAATTATTTTTTATAAAGCCCTGAAGTATACTATTTCCTTAATTTTAATCTAATATTTTAATGAAATATTTATTACTTTTGTTTACTTTAAAATAAAAAGGTACTTAATACCCTAACCATGAATAGTTCCCAGCAATTTAACTTAAGCGTTATGTTCATTCTTTATAATCAACAGGTACATGATGAATTTCTTGAAAAGCAAGTAATTTCTAATGATTTTAAAATGTGGTATATTTATTTATTTACTTATTTATTTAGCCAAGATATTTGAAAGGTTGAATGTGAGGCTATCTCCTAGAAGATATAATTTAAATTTCCTTAAACAGATAACAAAATGAAACTCCCTCCCCCATTCACAAGCTGAGAGAATGTATGAGTTGAATTAATAACTAAAGTACCTCTTTGCTGTCTTGCTGAGCAGGGAGTCATGACTAATTTAGCTCCCAGAATGACAGCTGTCTGCAGCAATGAATGACAGTTTTCTGAAACCACATAGAGGTAAATCTATGGCATCATATTCTCCTGAAAGTTGATCCAATCTTAGCCTACTTTTTTATCATTATAAAGCATACCTATATGCCTTGAGAATAATTAAGCAAATCAGTGTCTGAACATGTACAGAAACAATAATTTACAGTTTTAATGAACTGATCAGAACTGTAATGTCTCCTACTTTCTGTCCTGACAAAATAAAACATCCTCAAAGCCAATATATACACAGTTATGATCTTTATAATTTTCCAGGTGGAAACCTATAATTTTTTTAGACCTGATTTATTCCCTTTCCTTTTTATGAGAGGAAGTAAATTAATGTTCTGGAATTATAGGGAATGACATTTAGAGGTACTGTTCCAGGTAATATGTGATGTTTCCTCAACAGATAGCCATTAAAGTCTGAGGTGGAGCTCACATCCATCTGACTGTTGTGTTGATTTCTATCAAATATAATTTACAAACAATATTACAAATACTCTCCTAAGTATATGGTAGATTTGCATAAAAGAGTATTAGGAAGGAATCTAATAGAGATAGACAAAGTCTCTTAGATTTTCCATTTTATTAGATCTTTCCTTTCTATAATTTATTTTAAATGCCAAATTTAATCTTTCTGTATTAACACACAGCCTCTTTTTGAACACTAGAAAGAACAGATTTTGTTTTACATGCAAAATGCATTGCTCAGATTCTAGACTGAGGTTTCAGAACTGGAACCCCCATTTCAGAGTATTTGATTCAGTTGTTTAATGCATACGTCATATGAATTAAGATGAGACTGGCAGATACCACTCATGACCTTGAAGCACATAAATATAAGTTGCCTTCGTGCCTAACAGTACAAATATGAAATTAAATTAAATCATGCCTCAAACCCCAAAACAGGAATACTAACACAGTGTGACCAAGAGCAGCACACAACAATTTTTTGTAACAAAATGGCACAACACTTCACAGTCAACTCTTTGTGGCCAATGCTCCAGTGGACAACTCTACAAGGTCAACTTTAGGAAGGAACAACTTTATATGGGTCTCTCAGGGGAGACAGAGGATTGTCTGCCTGCAAACATTTCTACTGTGCCTTGTTACTTTCATTTTCTAAATTTTGAGGGTGGTTTTTTTTTTTTAAATTGTGGGATTTATGAGCATGGCATTGCAACACCTCAGTATCCTTCTCTGCCCCAGGCAGTCAAGAACACAGGGAGTGGTCAGTCCCTGCCACAGTGGTGTTTCTTCCCTGTGTGGACAATGCACACAGTACAGGCATCAGAGTGTGATTATCATCTGCCATTTTATTTAAGATGATTTAATTTGTAGTTTTGGTTTCCAAATGCCAAAGATTAAAAGTATTGCCTATTTAATCAATAATTACAATTTAAGGATAAGGAAGTTGAATTTAAAAAGTACAGTGTTATGTCAAATATGCTCTTAACACCTACAGAGCAGCATATGGCAATATAAAGCATCAAATAAAGAAAGAGAATATGTTACCTAATAAAATATTCTCCATCATTTAATACAGATGTATTCCTTTAGATCTGAGTAATAAAACTGTTTTGTAATAAATAGAGTAAAAAAGCCTGTCATCTGAAAACTCTCCTTACATATTTTAATGGAAAATTTCAGAAAAGAGTATGAAAACTCATTATTTTTTTTCTTTACATACTTCCTCTTTCTAAGATATACATCTTCACAGAGACATCACAAATCTGGCACTACCTCTCATCTTCATTCTCCTTGAATAAATATGGGTCAATCACATGTTAAGCTGAAAGAAAGATGAAGAGAGGGTGTGCCAGCTTGCCAGCTCTTTCAGCTATGAATCCCTGTTACTCTGGAAGAGCTTTCATTGCGCACATCACAAAGTAGATGCAAAATTTTATTCTGGAAAGATCATACTCTCAATCTCAGTAAAGATTTAACAAGGGTCTATGGACCATGCGCATGCACCCTGAAAGTGTGTGCCTATCTTTAAGACAATGCAGAGAGGAAACTGTTTTCTATCTGGAAAGTGAAATCAAAAGAGAAATGTATCCATCTTTATGTTTCCCAACACCTTACCTATTGATAGTATAATCTTGATTCTTCTCTGTCAAGAATGGGGAAACAGAAACAACCACCATTTTAATTTCCTGGTGAAGAAGCACACTTCATTTTCTCATCATCTGAAGACAGTGTTTGGGAAACAGTTTTCTTACTGACAATGAACTACTTTTGATGGAGTATATAGCCAAAGACCCCTTTCTCTGCCACTCATGACTATGATTTTGCTGTCTTATCAATCTGCCATACTCAGTATTTTCATGCTTTGTTTGAAATCAGGTTTTGTTGTCCTCTTTTCCCAGTGTAGCTGGGAATCAGTTTTATTTAGAAATGAGAAGGACTGGGAAATAATTTTCAGCCATAACTCAGGTGTATGTGTCAAGACTGTGTAGCTTTTACCAAAGAAAGTAAGATGAATCCTTAGCTAGAGCAAAAAGACTGTCAGCATTCTTTTGTATTTGCTAGAGAGAAATTAGAGCGGCACTGTAGATATCATTGGGTTAATTCTTACATGCTAGTCACCTGTGTACTTTTGGCTATGTTGCTATACCTAGCATGCATGGATGATTTCCTATCTGAACCCTTGGGAATAGAAAATGTTGCTTATTCATTAACTAGGAAAAAAATGATTAAACATCAGCAATTGAGATAATGGACCAAACAGGGGGATGTTAACCTCTATTAACCTCTATTTTACACGTCCTACACCTTGTCTAAAATGCTTTGATCTTTTGCTAATATTTTAGGACAGCCTTTTTAACAATAGGATTTTTCAAGTTAGGAAAAGAATAAACATTTGCTTTTTTGTTTCATTATCTTATACAATGAAAGAAGTAAGACTGTATCTTACAAGTCAGAACTCAAAAGATATTGCTGGCTAATTCTGCATGTATGTAATTAACATAAAGCAGTTAACTTCACAATTTAAAAATTGTTATTATAAATTAACTGTAAGAAAAACAGAACTGAAATAGTTTTTAGTAATTGTTTGATTTATGATGAAGTATCAAAGAATCTATCAGGCAAAAGTAAAATATAAGTGCTTTTTATTCCAAATTTCAGACTTCAAAAAAAGCATAACCTTTGGTTTTGTGTAATTTTAGCCAATGTCATATATGATTTAATAGTGAAATGTCGCATGCATCTTCACATACATGCTCAAAAATTATTTGCATTTTTAGCATAATGTTTTACATGACTGCCAGTTGTACTAATAGTAAGGAACGGACTTAGTCTACATATAAATCCTCTGGCAAATGTCAGTGCTTCACTTTTCCCCTTTTTTTTTTCCCCCTTAATTTGTGTCCTGTGTGTCCTACATTTATTTTTCTGGATAACAGAGCCTGGTGTATAAGGACAACCTTTCAGATGATGTTGAATGAGCAGCCTGACTATTTGGGGAAACAAAAAAATCATGATGCTACTTTATTTCTAGTATTACAGTGCTGAATGTTATTTACACTCTCTGGAGATGGAAAAGTTAAGGAAAAGATGACATAGGAGCTGTCAGTACCGCTGAGTGAGTATCCCATTCTGCAGCATTTGCAATTCCCAGCTGGATATGATTGACTAAGTCATGGTCCATATCTGTGCAAGCCTAAACTTGGGTATGTGTCATCACTTTTTCCCATATCATAGTTTTAGAATAAAGGAGTTTTGGTGTTAATTTCTGTTGAGAGTTAATACTTGGCACCTAAGCCTCACAGAGCTCCTCACTCACTCCCTACAGCAGTATGCGGGAGAGAATTGGAAGAGCAGAAGTGAGAAAACTTTGTTCTCTGAGATAATAGATAATGACAGTTTAATAATAAGAAGAAACCCAAAACAAAACAGAAAAACAAGAACAACAAAACCTGAGCAAAACAAAGTAAAGTAAAACAAAAGATGCAGAAGTTGTTCACCAGTTAACCTGGAGCCCAGACAGTGCTCAAGCAATGGCAGCCCCTGCCATACTCCACCCAAGTCTGACATCATGACATGATGAGCATGACATCAAATAGCATGGAATATCCTTTGGGTCAGTTTGGTCATCTGTCCCAGCTGTATTACCTCCTAGTTTTTTAATCTCCCCCAACATACTCACTGAAGGCAGAGTGAGAAGCAGAGAAAGCTTTGATGCTGTGTAAACACTGCTCAAAAATAGCTAAAACATTGGTGTGTTATCAATACTGTTTTGATTACAAATACAAAAGATAGGCCCATATGGGCTTCTATGATGAAACTAGCCAAAACCAGTATTATTTCATATGTGAGCCACATGTGCCTCAGTGAAGTACTAGATTTAATTCTTAGGAGATCAAGAACTAAAATACCAAATCCATAGTTCACATAAAAATTAAGTCTAGACTCAGTTGTTATTACAGCCTTTTTCCTGTTAACCATAGCAGCTGCCCTGTTGAATGAAACTGCATATGTCATTAAATATGGTTTGGGTATCTGTAGAGGAGTGGGGAGTATTACTCTCTGTGGGAATTCTGAGCTGATTCCTTCAGGCATTAAGATCTATCAGAATTTTCATTGGAAGGCATTTTACTTTCCTTTCAAAGTTCAGAATCTGTCTAAACATGTGTGCTCTTGAGAACAAGTGAAATCTCTATTACTCTGCCTTCCTAGGGCAATTAATGATCATAGAGGGAATATGCAAAGAGGGAAAATAAATTGAAGAAATATTTGTTTAGTCTCAACAGTACACGGTAAGTCAACAAAATCATGCTTTTGGGATCATGTTGAAGAGAATCCCAAGCTACTTTTTGGATAGACTTAACAGATGTTTTTCCAAAAATATCTCGTCCTCCAGTAATTATTATTTGCACATTCCCTAACCTATCTCTTTCTTTACCAAATTGATCTTTAAAAAATATGCTTATGTGGTTTTCTTAAAGTGAAAAAAAAAAAAAAGTGTGTTCATGTACATTTCTTGTAAAGCCCCTATTCATTTGAGAAACAGAAATAAAAAACAAGCCAATAAACAAAACCCTTAATGTTAGCTGTCAATAACTTCTGCATGAATCAATCTGCACAGTTGCATGGCAATTAATTTTTAGTTTCATATTAATGTTTGGTTTCATGTCTTATTTTAGTGAATTTTTTATCAATATTTCACTTAGATCTGTATTTATCACTTTACTAGCTTTTTTCCTAAAAGTTTCTGCAGTTATCAGACTGTCTCATCAGTTCTGAAAAGAACAAATGTGTTGAATTATGAGTCTGAGAACCAATATTCTTAATAAACCTGTGTGGTAGGTTGGCCCCAGCTAGCAGCCACACACCCACACAGCCACTTGCTTACCTTTCTCTGCCTTGATGGGATGGAGGGAGAAAATAAGGAAGAACAAGAGCGAAAAAAATTGTGGTTTTAAATAAAGACAAGGATATGACTAGTAAAGCACTATTGTGGACAAACCAGGCCTGAATTTGGGAATTTAACTTCATTTATTGACAAATAAAATATACATTTAATCACCAATTTTGGTATTAGGAAACTGACACCCTGACCCCTGACCAACATAAGCAGCGTAGGCATTATCCACATAAAGTGTATAATTTAAAGGTCATTTGTATGATTGGCTGTTGCTGCCAGATGACCTGGACACTAAGTGTTCCTGTATGTCTTCCAGAGCCACAGCATCACATGTGATCCTTTCTTCTCTGTCAGTGATTGCATGAGTTGCTGTATAAGCAAATTGATGCTCACCTTTCTTACTGTCTCAATAAACCTTAATTAATAATTTGTTGTCAGATTCCTTTGCTGCAGAAACCACAGAAACAAAGATGACAAACATGAAAACACCTCTCCTCCCCCTTTCCTAGGCTCAGTTTCACTCCAAATTCCTCTCTGTCTCCTGCCTTTTCTTTACCCCCAACTTCACTATTTCATTTCAGATACTTGTCCTGTAGCTACAAGTTACATTCAGACCCCTCAGTAAGACAACAAAAAATGCAGGAGTTCAGGGTTAGTATCTTGTGGTTTCTCTCTGCTGCTCCTTATTTCTCATCCTATTCATATGTTCCATCACAGGTCCTCCAGGGCCACAGTACCTTCAGGTGCCATGGAATACCTCCTCTGGTCTTGTTATTCTCTCATTTCCTCTTCTGTTCCCTCTGCTATTCTCTGCTTTTCCTCTTAACGATGTTTATTTGCCTTTTTAAATATATTTTGACAGCATCTTTCCTTATGTGCTCAGCTGTGTTTTGTGATGGGTCCATTGGAGACATCTGGGACTGGTTATGTCCAGCACAGAGCAGACCCTTGTCTCTTCTCACAGAGGCCATCCACGAAGACTACCAAAACCTTTCCATTTATACCCAGCACAACCCTTCAAATTACAGGAGCAGGATACAATGACCATAATTTAAAACAGGATGAAAAAATCAAAGTGGACAATTACAGAATCACCAGTCTGACCTTAATGGAAGGACACATTCAGTGGAGCAATTATGTAGGAAAAAATAATTAAATTGAAGTGAATGGAAAATGATAAATTGAGGCAAGGGATTAGCAAAGACAGATTGTGTCAGACTGAAAAAATATTTTCTTTAACAAAATAACTGCTTTTATACACAACAGAGTTGTGGTAGATTTAATCTATCCTGACTTCTTTACAACACTTGATATGATATCCCATGGGAAATTTTCACTTAAGATGGTGGTTAGTATAAGAATTATAAATTGAATAAAAAATTATTGTGTGATTGGCAGATTACTACTGGAGTACTCAATGGATTAATTTTGTGGCTAATTTTCTATACTTTCCTTAATGACAGTGATATATTTGATGCTAATGGATTTTTATGACAGAAAGCCATGAAATGTACAAAGCAATAGGAACACTTGAATGTCTTTAGGAAGAATGAGACAACCTTAAAAAAAGAAACAATAAAAATGGTAACATAAAGAGCAATCTACCTGGGGAATTAAACCCATATCTCTGCTAATAGTTAAAGATTTACCATCTGGATGATAAAGCAGATAAAGAATTTCATTGTATTGATTGATACAGGATGTTTATAAGTCACTAATGTGAAATGAAAAAGCCTTATCTTGAGGGGCATCAGGCAAAATATTGTGGGTAAAACCAGTATCAAAAGTATTATAAAAGATTCATAAAATCATATCAGAAGTTCTGTATTTTCTTCTGGTGACATATGGAACATACAGAAACACTAATTAAAAGGTGAAGATTATGACTACTAAGATGGACAGTAGAACCCATGTTCTGTAGACTCACAGTATGCCAACCCATGTTAAACCAAGAAATAGTTTAGATAGCCAAAAAAAGCTCATAATTTCATTTTATTTTTTTTAATCTATAGAGATATTTAAAGTAAACACCAAAGACAATGAAAAAGGTTATGTAACTAACAGCACCTTGCTAACTTCAGAGAGAGCATCAGGATCTGTAATTTGGTGAAATATTTATCCAGACATCTATTATAAATGTGAGGGAATGATAAACACAGATGGGATAGAAGGAAAGTATTCAGTTCATCATCTGATTAGACTTAGACTGAGCTTCATTGTTCACATTCTTTAAAGCAACTTTCAAAAAAGATTTGTATCATGGGAATACTTTCACAGCTGGGGTAAATAAGGTGTATGGATGGAGAACAGTGAGGGTTGTTTATTACAATTGCCCAGGATTCTTGGAGGCAGCTTTGTGCTATATAATATAAATGCATTTATAATATCTTATACTTGTGTTATCCTGCTCTTAACAATCATTACCACTAAAACTGTGTGGGACAACTTACTGACAAGTTGTGGGTAGTGATAAGCACCTTGATAATACTAGAAACAACAACAAATGCTTGGTTTGATAAGAAAGTTAAGATTCTATATTACTTCAAAACATGGAGACAGACTCGGTAGTTATGGAGTTAGTATCTTAACTATTTAGTTTCTCTTTTGACAAATTCACTTTTTCCTAGCAGGAAGAATTATCTACTGCTACCCTTCTTATGCAGGATTAAGATGTTATTACTGTCTCTGTTAAAGTCACCCTTCTCATAATCCTAGTAGGGAGTTTGACCAAGTTAAGACGATCACTGGTCATTATTTAAATATGTTTATAAATATAAATGTTGGAGAAGTATGAGAAAGACAACAAACAAACAAACAACATCACTTGCTATTCCTTTAAAAAACAGAGTAGGGTGGGGATATGGAACATGTCATCCATTTACTTAAAAGTCAGTTTATTTTAATTATGACATGGGTGAAACTGAAAATATGTGTACTCAGTATGAATACAGGAGAAACTTGGTACCTTTCCTGAAAGAAATTTAATATGATCAGGCTGCGTTATGATGTAATAATAGATTCCATGTAAGAACCAAATACTCCTTCATCCCTTAAAACAAAAGCTCATGTAAAGATTTTGGAGTTTGAAAGAAGTGGATGGAACCTGTACATGAACATAATTTAGGAGTGTGTGCAAAATCAAGAAATGCAAAGGGAAACAGCATATATTTAGAAAAGAAACATGAAAATGAAGGTACAGAATAACAATGGTAAAGTGAGCTTGCCACACGAGGAAACTAAAATTTGAATGATCAGAAAGGTAAAAATATACTTGCAAATCAGATGGCTGTTGACAGGGGAAGAGACTAGTGTGAGCATTAGGAATCTTTCTGTGAAAGGAAAGTGATACTGTTAATAGAAATACTTAAATAGTGTATAGATATTCCATGTATGGGCAATGATTCCTGTGGAATCCACACAGTGGATGACAAAAAAAAATTAGCTCATATCTTAGAAGTTTGAATCTAAGAGTATTATTTCCTTCTAGACAAATTAAAAGCTACATTTACATGGCTAAATAACATCTACATCAGTAAATGATCCCTGGTTTGGGCATCAACTAGTTCAGGGTGGCCCTTTTGCCCAGATGTTTTTAATTTTTCCTCAGAAGACTGAACCAGACTTCTCATCTTAAAATTTAGAAAGAGAAGTTGATGACAGTAGGTTGTTTACTTATCTCTAGAGAAAGACATCTACAAACAGCAGAGCACTCTTCAGTTTATTCCAGTTTTCTCTGAACTGTTGCACAATCTCATGAAAGAGCTGCACTTCTCCCTGTCTGCCTTTAAAAAAAGTGGTGAGAACAGGGCACCTGATCACACTCTCAACAAGGCAGATGAGGGAATTGGTGAGAACTGGGAGCAAGGCAGTTGTTGGTCATGTTGTGGCACTAAGGGACTAAGGGACTTTGATACACCTTCAAGCAGGTTCTTAAAGGAGGTGTGCAAGGAAATTCCTTCAGTGAAAGCAATGAAGTATTTTGACTTACTACACTACTTCCCAGGGTATGTAGATTCACACACAATGCCAGTAATCATCCAGTGTGTGGCCTAAAGCATATGCAAAATTAACTTGCATCTGCAACAAATATGCAGAGCTATGGTTCAGGGATATTTGTTCAGACTTTAGGAGGCAGCATAGGACTGTGTAGGTAGGTTCTTGTTTTGTATCTCACTTCATGTTACATTTTACCTCTATGTTGTTGGATACAGAATTTTCGTCTGCTGTTTCTTTTGTTTTGTTTTTCTCCTTTCTGTTACACTTTTCAGTTACATTTCATCCAGGTGCTATACATAATTAGTTTCTTCCATTCATAGTCTTCCTTATGTCTGCCCTGATCAGTCACCTTTCAGTTAACATTTATTCTCAATTGCTATTATCTTCAAAACAGCTTGATACTGTTTATGTTATCCCAGAGTTATGTTGTTGGTAAGTACAAGGTCTGTTACAAGGTCAGCTATTTTGCAGTTTCTTCCTAGGCAAATGTCCAGCCAGGTAACTTTGGGATCTACAATATTACTTGAATAATAATACTTCCGACTGTTTAGTAAAAAGCCCCCAAAGATTCCATGTGTAGAGTGCGACAAATCTTCTAGTACATGCTATAATACAGTTGCATAGTCATGTTTTCTTAAATTGGCTGTGCTTTTAGTTTACTATCATTTAGATGTGTGAAGAAAAACTACAGTAGCTTCTTAATATTTACTATTTGTATGACAAGTAAGCAACTACTTAAAATTTAAGATATTTTTTCCTTAAAATAAATATATATTTGTTTGCTGTTACCCTTGCTTGTTTCTGTTTTGCTGCTGTTGTTCTAATTTACATTTTTAAAAGTCATAGAGGTGTAGCCACTATCCATCTTCTTGGATGAAGCTGTTAATTTTTTTCACTTCCTTTTTCTTTTAAGTACAAATAGCATAGTGTATACATCATTTATAGAGACTTTAAAAAAAAATATGGTGTAGGTGCCAAATAATGTAACCTATAAATATTCCAGATCTTCTATCAATGAAGTTGTTATAATTTATCATAAATTGCAAGATGAATAAATGTCTTTATTTTGCAGTTTCTAAAACTACACTAGAAGTTGGATGCTCTCTAAGACAATATGGTAAAATCACAGTCTTAAATTAGTAGTAATGGTCTCACAGAAATAAATAATTACATGCACACATACATACATCTTCAGAAAGAGATCCAATTCAGTCAGGATGTTTGCATATCAAATAGAAAACAGTTAACTGAAGAAATCTTGAAGATGACAGAGAAAGGCTAGGCACCTCATCTCACAGCCTGTCACTGTTATAACAAGCAAATAAGTTCCAGTTTATTTGAAATAAAGAATGAGACCAAGATAATTTTTACAAAATTAATTGCCCAGAGAATGTTTTCAATATTTGAATTAGGCAGTGATGAAGATGATGATTTATTATATTTCCTGTATGTTTCTTGTTTGAAAAATGAATTTTAAATTATAGTTTATATAGATCAACCCAAAAAGTTTTGAAGGACTTATAGATCACCTTGATCTACTAAGTATCCTAACATTGCAAGCACTCAAATTTCAGGTAAACATTCAAATATTCCCATGTTCACTTTAATCTGCATTGTGAATCTTCTTGAAATTTGGTAATGAGGAGAAAAATAAAAGGTGAGTTATGAAAAAAATAAATTGGAAGGTGAAGAAGAATTTGTAGGAGACGAGAGTAAAATGGCTGTGATTAAGAGTCTGGCATTGGTAGGAAATGCAGGTGAAATGTCTAAAGAGTTTGACTGTCAGGCCTTCCCTGCTGTATCAATTAAGAACAAATAAAATATTAATACAGACAAATGAACTACTTAGATGATGTATCTATGAAATGCTCTAAAAAGCTGAGAAAAGACTAAAAAATACGTGTAAATGATATGAGGCTTAGAAGGATAAAGATATAAACTATGTCTGAATAGAAGTTGTAAAACATGATGGTGTGTGAAATAAATTAAGAAGTGTGAGAGTGAAGTGCTATCTCAATTGTTTCATCTATTTTTCTTTTAATGAATGAGTTATAAAACATGTAATGAGCCCATGTAAGCTCTTCTGTTTGTGAATGAATAAATCAAATTATTTTACATCCTTAGCTTGTACAAAATTAAATCAGATGACAAACAATAAGTATGTAAACAGTATCTCGTGAGAATCAACCTGTTTATGATATATTATTTGAAGAGCTATTGTATAGTAGATCATAGAGAATGGAAAAGGAAGAATTTTGTTGAAAATTCCTAGTTACACCTGTTCTTGCACATAAAGCTTAGGCTTGAACTGCCATTCTAGAAAGAAAGAGAATTAAATTAAGACTTCAATTTTAGTCCAAATTATAATTGTCACTTTGGAGTGAAGCCATGAAAAGAAGTTTCATATGTAAATACGTTTGGTTTGGAGTGCTTTTATAGATTTGTATATAATATTTTAACTGGGACTGATGTGACTCCCAGTCTTTTCATATCTGAACAATGCCTAATGACATTAAATTCCCTAGTTTATATGGCCCAGCCTCCCACTGGCTTTCCAGAATCGATTTTTTGTAAGATTTGTGCCATGTGTTTTCTGACTACTTCCAGATATTTCAGGTACCCTATGACATCCCAAATGAGAACAGGTCCTTATTGTTTAGACAAGTGAATGCTATCCATGATGTTTTTCAAGGCCTTTGTCTTAGTCTCAGACCTGTTCCAAGAGTAACTATAGATCAAGATACAGAGCAAGGCTACATGGCAGTGAGTTTAAATGAAATATATCTGGGCTGAATGCAGTAAGAATCAGTTGTGTTGTACATACACTCTGTGTGAGCAGCAAGTCTGGAGATTTTGACTTATGAAAGCATACATTGCATATGAATACCATTGTGGAGTCCCTTTCAAGCTGCAGACTGTAGACTTGCAGTATATCAGTTTATGACTAGGACTGCCTTACTCCCTCTCAAGAGAACTCTTTAATTGTACAGTAAACACTTCAGACGTCAGTGTCCCACTGTTAAAAATCCTACAACTCTGATATGTGAAATTAAAAATTCTGCTTAGGTGATAATGATTAATTCTGTGTGATTATTCTTTTTAGACCTTTTCATGTAACTGGAAATACTGAAGCTGAAATTCATAGTATGGAACTGTGTTTGTTTTTCCTCTATGAGGAAAATTCCACACTCATTATTCAAATATTTTTTAGGTTTTATATATATATATTGCTTTATAAATATATATTGCTATATATAAATATATATTGCTATATAAATATATATTGCTTTAACACAATAAATAAAATCAGTCCAACTGATTAAAATGTTATAGTATTTATTTTACCAGTGTGACACTTTGATATGCAGCCAATTATATGACATTGACTCCATCCTGTTCACAAAGTTTCTCTTTTTCATCTGAAATTTGTTATTTTGTACCTCTTCTATATTTAAAGAATGTCTGTCTGTAGATTCAAATCCTTAATGCAGAGCTTCAATTGCTTTTTCAATGTGAATTTGTTCTGTTTGTCAGTCCATCCTTTCATTTCATTTGGCCCAAAATAATCTCACAATACACCTTGATTAATGACATCTTTATGAAATGTTGGGCCTGCATTCATGTGTTAGAAATAATTATGAAAAAATGTTACCTAAAAAAAAAGACAGTGACAAAAAGACAGACAAATCCTGTCCAGACAAGCAGAGGTATGAAACAATGGTAAACAAGAATTATCTCAAAATATGCAGAAACAAGTAAAAAGAGGGTAGGTCTAGAGTGTAATATAAATGGCTATTTATTGACACTTAAAGTTTTTATTTACACAGATGTTTGATTAGAATAATAAATTATTTGCCAGAATAATTCTAATTCTGTTCCAAAAAAAAAAAGCATTGGGCAGATTGTCAAACAGCAGTTTGTCTGAGCTCACAAAGCACAAACCTTACCCTCAATAGAAAGTTAATCTAACATATCTTTCACTAACATATCCTCTATAATGCAGTGGAATTTTTTTTATTTTTTTTATTTTTTTTGTGGCCTGTTTATAATACATAGAAAATTAAGTGTATTGTTATGATAAGTCAAACCCCAAATGAAAATAGTTTTGTTTTTTCTTCAAGTACTTTAGCATTTGCAAATCCTCTAACCTTTATTACTATGGTAATATGAAATGATCAAACATTATCAAGAAAAATTCGTTTCTGTTTTGGAATTTCCCCCCTCCCCCTTATGGCTTATGGCCTTGAACAAAGAACAATAAAGCAGAAATGTCATAGGAGCAGTTCTGTAAGTATATACCGTGTGACAGAGCACTGTTTGATTAGATAGGTGTATGGAGTGAGAAACTAATCTGACCTTTGATTAAATGATCACACTTTCTTGGCACCATCACCTATATCTCAGTTATATTATACTAAGAGAAAAAAAAAAAAGTTTAGCCATTATTTTAACTGACATGAAAGGGCAGAATAGAAGGGTTTCAGCTTCTACTAGTTCCCGCAGACAGTGAAATGGGAAAATGAGTGGCCCCTAGAATTTACAGCCTCTTACTTATTACAGGCTGTGACTGCTGCAAGCACAGAGGGGATAATCAGCTTGTCAAGAGCCTGCCACAGTGAATGCCAACATATAATCACTTCTATTGCTTCAGAAGACTTCTTAGGAAACTGTGGCAGTGCATTTGCATTTAAAAAGCCATGTTGTACAATGTGAAGAGAATTTTCTTTAAAAAATACTGTAAAATAGTCCTTAAAATGATTAATTCATTCTTTCCCGTGAATACCATAGAAAAAGACATAGAAGTTGATATTGTTGTATTGCAATGCTAGGTCAAAATCATTAGACTAGTAGTTATTTTCAGGAGATAAAAAACATCCTTTGCCAAGCATTGTTTCCTGCACAGAGAATGGTTGACTGCTTTATTTACAGAACAATCAAACTCAGCTGAATCGAAATTTGTGTATGTCAAGTTTTTCAGAACTTCAGAACATATAACATTGTAGCAATTGTTAGTAACTCAAAATTGTATTTGGGATTTCTGTTAGCAATGAAACTTCTTAACTGATAGAGAGCTTTGTTTCACAGAACCAAGTGCTAAACAACAGTTGCCTACAAAGTATAAACCTTGTAAGGCACTTGAAAGAAAAATAAAGGCAAAAGGATAAAATCTGATAAAATATCAGATTCTGTCTACAAAAAGAAGAAAGGTTTTAGTAAAAAGGCCCCATAACAACCATTTGTAAGGAAATAAAAAGAGAAGTATCTTTGCAAGTCACTGAAGCTACACTGAATTGAACCCATGACAATATTGGAATTCAGTACAAGTATGAAGTCTGTTACAATATTATGGACAAACGAAAAACAATGCTAAATCTCAATTAAGTGGGAGCCATATAGAAACTGTAGATATCTTCCAGAGCCATCTGAAAGGGGACACATAAGCAAAGAAGAGCACTGAAGGGTTAAAAGACGTACAGAGAGAATAGATTCCTGAAATAGGATGTTAGTTTGTTTTGGCTTCAGCTGCTGTATCAAGAATAGAAAAGGGGATAAAAAGCCTTAAGAAGGACAAAGGGTGTGAAAACTAAAGGGTGTAATAAAAAATCAGGACTCGGTGTTGGGACTGTTTCTCTTTAACATCTTTATTGATGATCTCGATGAGGGCATAGAGTCTATCATCANTTAAACCATGCTCCACTAACATATCTGACCTAAACCATTCAAATATGAAAGCCAGGAATAAGTTAATTACAAGAAAACTATTGAGGGAAAGGCCCCATGTTGCATTTCTTGAAGAAAACTATACCAGAATAAGAACTGGCAAGCACTTATTTTGTGCAAGTAGTATTTTTCAGTGATTACATTAAAAAAAAAAAAA
>VWZY01004135.1:284272-299302 GCA_013399075.1 Chloroceryle aenea
TTTTTTTGTTGAAGTAAGTTTTTTTAAGTATATAAATAAAAAAAAAAAAAAAAAAAAAAAAGAGTAATTTAATATCAAAGAAGCTGTCACTAATGAAAAGAATAGATTGAAACAGATACTTAGAAAAGCTTAATAGCAATAAGGAAAATAATAACTGGGTTGGTCTAGTCCCCTCATTTCAGGTAGGGATTTTTTTTTAGATTAATTTTGATTTACTATTTGTAAATTTTTAGCTTAGGGCAAATTTCAGAGTTTCTAAACAGGCATTCTAAAGAAGATGTTGCAGTGCAGACAAATAGGTAACTAAGAAGAGTCAGGACACTGAGATGATTCAGAGACCAAGTTCACCATGCTCAGATTCAGTCTGTCATAGGAAGGCAATCAAGGCTATAAATCAAGACCATCATTATCATGGAAGTAAATATTAGAAGCAGAGAAGATATGTGAAACAAAGGCAAAACACGGTGGCTTGAGCACTATGCCATGCAGCACAACTATGGTTTTTAGACACAACTACCTTGTTTGCAATGTCCTGTGCGAGTCTACAGCCATTTGTGGGGAATCCCATAAATAATACTACAGTTGGAATTGTAAATTTCAAAACCAATACATATTAGTGCCCTATCCTTAACAAGGAACTTCTGAAGTTAGGCAACACCTATTTACAACAAAATGGCTCATTTTCCACCACTCTAAGGATCTCCAGGTTTTGAACACAGGCTTAAGAGTGTTCGTCCTCTCAGGATCCAGGGTAGAGTCCCCTCTGAGACTGAGTTTAGGTAAATAGGCTTGAGGATCTTTCAGATAAGCCTACAGGTAAATTTTTTTGCATTTAACAGGCTATTGCTAAAACTGATAGTCCACAAAAAAGCATTGATCGTCATCATTTAAATGTTTTCAAACTTCACTCAAGGTTTTCTTAACATTAATCTATACAATTATCTTAGAACTTATCAGATTGTTATGTAACCTGAAAAAAAATTAATTTCTGCCAGAGAGATAGTGATCACCAGTAGAATTCCCACAGGAATCCATGCTCTTTGCTTTTCAACATTCTTATAAATGATCCACAAAAGATGTTAGGAAAAAGGTATTAAGAACCAGGCCATGTTGGGTTCTGGGATAATACCACAAAGAAAGATCAGTCAGTCATAATAGATTTTTCTTTATGTGAAAACATCTGTCCAGTGATTTTGAGTGGGGAAGAAAGTACAAAAATCAAATAGAATGTTTCAAATTATTAGGAAAAATAAAAATAGAAAAATAAAAACAAACAAACAAACAACCCCAACAACATACCACAAACCAACAAAGCCAAGAACAAAACAAAAGCAACACCACAACGACTGGAGAAAAAATATACTTCTGAATAAGTCCATGGTACACTCACAACTTGAATTTTATATGAAGTTCTTATCCTACCATCTGTAAAGCTATAAATGAAAAAAAATAATGGATAGTACATTGCAGTAAATGTGACTTTACTTTTACTAGTAGAAGGACAAAGGCTTTGATACTGACCCAACCCTTCAAGTTCTCAGAATTTCTTTACATTTGGCTTTATCTGAGCTGATTTTAGCTTCCTATGACTGTTGCCTACCGGTAGTGTGACTATTGCCTGACATGCTTTAGCTGGGAGTACTGCATATAATAAAGACTTGTCACCCCAAGCTAGTGACAATGACTCTTTGTGTCAGCAGAGGCAAGGGAAAGTGCTGTGTATTTTCAAGGTCTAGCATGGTGTACATAAAAAGGAACAAAACTAGAATAAGAAAACATATGAAAAAATATATGCCCATAAAAAAACAAGAGGGGGAAGAACTCCCATTTGCCAATATTATACTTATCCTGGCAAAAGAAACTCAAGGTGATGGCAACGGGTGGCTTCTTCTTGAAGGAAACTGTAAGTCTGTTAAGGCCAGAGAAAAGAGGTAGTTGTAGGCAGATATTTTTATATATTAGTATTTGTTAGTTAAGCTTTTCTTTCAGAATTGGGTAATTTAGATTATTATGCTGTTAAAACAGTCATTGAACTAAGATTAAAGTCTGAGCTCCATACACGTGCTGTGTTCCCTTTTACCACTAAGGAGATTTTGGGTGTAACAACAGGAACGAGACATGGAAATCAGTACCTTTCTAATTTTGTTAAGCGCAGTAAGCTTTTCTCATGGGAGAAGAATGAGTGAAGGAGAATAAAATGAAAATTTACAAAGCAAGGAGTGGTAGTGGAAGTAAAGACCCATTATGCCTTTCTTTTCTTAATACTGGGAAGAGAAGTCATGAAATAAAAAACTGTGGGTGTCAGTTTAAACAGAAAGTCATGTACTTAATGAAGTATACTGCCACATTACACTATGGATGCTCAAAGTCCACATAGTTTCAAGGACAAAGTTAGGAAAGAAAAACTCGGCTTTAAATAGAAATATACTACTTCTACTACAGGGAGTCCAGAGCTTCAAATTGTTGGAGACTGGAGAATTATGATTCTCCATTTTCTGTTTGAGTACTCTTCCTTAGACTTGTATTGAAAAGCTGATGCTCTTTGACACGTCTGATCTGACATTTCTCAGTAAATCTATATAGTGAATAATAACAGCATAATAATAGTACTTGTGTTGTTTGCTTTTTTTTTTAATTTTATTTTATTTTATTTCTATATACTTGATAATATGGAAACACTGTATACATGGAAAATAGTTGTAATATTGTAATAGTGCAACTGAATGGCTTATTATTTTGTTTGCATAAGCTTAATTTAGATGCGAACACATTTTAATACTTATGAAAAGAACAGAATCAGTTTCTCTTTAGAGAATATACATTAATTAAAAGGCTTCATATGTAAAATGAAAGCATATAAAATGCACTGCTCTCTTTACTGCTGGTAAGTATACATGTGCAATCCAGAAGACATGAGAACGCTTAACAATATATAAGATTTTAAGCTTTTACTAAATTTGCAGTATTTCTTGAAAAGTTCTGAGTGGAGAACTGGCAGAACCACATTTAAGAAAATAGTTCTCAATAACTAAGGACACTTTTGGGACAGTACTATGATCACCTTAATGTTACACAGAAATTATGTTAAGTTTAAATGTAAATTTGATGTAGTTACTTTTTTACTTAGACGACTTTAATGAACAGAATAATACTCAGGTTTCATGATAATATTTCAGATATAAAATGTAATAAAAAGAAATATTTTCTTCCATTACTCCCAACATCCATCAAAAATTATTTATAAATTCAGCTGGGGCTAGCTAATCTGATATGCCATGTGTGGGAAGGGAGAAGGTACGTGATCACCAACCATCTTTTATAAAATTATGGAAATTAGTACTATCAGACAACATATGGGACTATTAATCTACTGGTTTGGGTTTAATGGCAAGAAAAACATGGTAACAAATCTATGTAGGAAGTGTAAGTTTCAAGAGTGTTAACTCTAATGAGACAGAATGTCTCAAAGGGCATGCTGTTTATATGAAATAACTAACTTCAGCGGTTAGACCTTGAAGATAAGGTTGCCTTTACAGAGATGTTATGGTCCAGTTTATGGGTCAGTTTGTTTGTACATTTTTAGCTGAGTGCAAAGACACTCTACAAGTATATAATATAAAAGTATAAAGTATTATTAGCTAGTACATACACACATACCAAAAAATAAAAGGTAGCTGGGATATAACGAGATACTAGGCTAAAGGTTAGTGTACTCACCACTTCTTATAATACACCTGAAGAGTATTTGCTGTCCAGGAAAGTATCAGTCAGGAAAGGCAGGCACTACATGAGTCCTTGGTGCTGCTGATTTGCCAGGTCCCACCAGCTCTAACCTCAGTGGTAACACTGATGGCTTGACTGTAAGATCCTGTAATTAATGTTTATGCTGAGTAGTTTGTTTTTCTTTAGTATTTTACATCTTTCTAGCCATCCAGCAGTTCCTCTCTTGACTCACTGACACACTAGAAACCTGGCTGCTGTCTGCAGTTTTTACCTCCTTATTGTTTTTTACCAATTTACTGGCTTTTTTTCTCAGCAGTCCAAACCAGATCTATGCAGCTGTGTCATATTGCATATCCATTGTTACACCATTGGTACGGACAATGGCCTATATCAAGGGCTAGAGAGAAAAAGTTACAGAGGAAAACACTAAAAGAAATGGGGAAGCAATGGGGAAGCTTTTCTGAGAAAGCTTCCTAAAACGAATTATTATTATTATTATTATTAGACAAAATATTGATATAAAACTCTTCACTTTTATACATATAGACAATACCCAGGAAAATAGTACTAAGAAATTGATACATTTTACAATGAAATCCTAATGGTATTGTTCTAGAACATAGACACCACATTCATCTCCTCAACTTAACTAATGCTTTTATACTAAAGGCTTAACTGTCCCATGAGATGGGTATATCTCTCCACTGAATCCTATGAACAGAACCATCCTCCTCAACCTATGGATCTAAAAGCCAGAAATGCTGAAGGACCAATCATATCAGACTCCAGTTATACCCAACAAAGAGAACTAAGTACTAATTATCTGATCTCTCTCAGATAGTTTAAGATGAGAAAAATTACTCTCTTGTGACAAGTTATACCTCCATTGACTATAAAGAAATGTGTGGGTGACTAACACAGATGTAAGAGTTTTACTTCAGATGAATTGCATCCAAATCTATTTCCTCCTGGCTACAACTAAATTATATAGCAAATTCTTGTCTAAATTCAGACTGAAAAAGACCACAGCATGACCATCAAGACTACATCATCATTACTTAAGCACACTTAGATGAAATTTCTTCCTGGTAATATTGAACTGTATATTTTTTCCAATTTGGGGTATCAAATACCTTAAGCAAATTACTAAATTACGTACATTACTAAAATATATATATTATTTCACATCTTTGTTACTACCTAGTTGTCAAAACTCCCCCTCATTTTGAAGCATTTTAGATGGACGAAAGTATGGCTAAGGGTATATTTAAAGCTAATTGGTTAAAATTTTCTCAAAATACTTTCTCACTCTGAAATGTTAAATGTAAAAGGATGTGTTAATTCACTCAGACTCATGATTCCTCAGCTCCCTGTGGTTACCTCCTTCTGTATTTGGATAACTATCTATAGCTAGAGATGTTTTCATTCTTGTGTAACTCTCTTGTGTAACTCCTCCAACCCTCCACAAACCTTGTTACACAAATTTCTTTGATGTTGTAAGCCATATAAAGCAGACAGCTCAGATGGACAGCTAACTTCAAAAATGGTTAAAAAACAAACAGAGTAATTCCTCTATCTATCTAATTTTTTTTAATAATTATTTATTTCAATAACATAAGAATTATTTTATAGTCTGAAGATTTACATTTTCACCCTATTTTATGCTATAAAATCAAATATGCAGTAATAAAGATCCTGTGTGAACAGATTCTATAGGAAGAAGAAGGAATAATGCAATTCAAGAAGGCTGCTGAAAGGCAAAAACTATTAGGGGTCTTTGTAAAAGGTTTCATTTGGAATGAAGAATGTAATGAACTTCTTCTTCAGTGTGCTTAATAATTTACAAGTATTTCATGAGAAAAAGAGACCTAGAGGAGAAAGAGACTGATTAGGATGTTTGTAAATAAATTTGTGATCATAATTATAGGACTGATTTTCAAAGAAAAAAAATGTCTTTAAGAAACTTTTCTGAAGGGATGTTTCTAGGAGTCTATTTTCTAGTCTCTATATATTTCTTCATTTATTTTAAACTGAATTGAGTCAAAAGATTGTAATTTTTAATATTATGAGAAACAAAGCATATAAAAATATTGATTTTAACATGCTGGATATTTTTGGCATTACAGAAACTGAAATTCCTCTTTGTCCAAATGATCTAAAATGGTAATAGGGGGAAACAGTTATGGGGGTTTTTTAAGCATTTGGCTATAATTTTCTTATTTAGTACCTTACCTGTTGGGAACTGTAATTTAGAAGCCTCATTTTCAGAACTTATTAAATTGAAATTGATGGGCAATGTAGAAAATTAAATTCCTTAGTAATCTGTGTCCACATATCATGAAAGCCCTAACCATTAAGTAATAATGTAAAAAGAAAATTCTGTGTGATGACTATAAAGAACTGCAGCAAAAGGTAATACTATAATCTGAACTAAAAGATCCTTAAATATTTTTTTTCATTTTGATTGTGATAAAGTTTTTAAGAAGCAACGCTGACATTGTTCTAAAACATCATACTTATGAAATATTGAAATAAGTTATGTGTATAAAAACATGAAAATTAATTTTAAAGTAGCTAAACTAAACAGAAAATACAAATATACTTACTAATGTGTTTATTTCATAATTTTTTTTTTTTTTTTTTTTAATAAATAGAAGTAGGTAATCAACTAGTAATATCATACGACTGTAGTAAATGAAACTGAACATCATTTATCACAATATATTTTCCCCAGCTTTACCTGTATAGTAGTATTAAGATTAGCTCAGTAGGATATTTCAGTCTAAAACCTGTTGATCGTATTTGTTCTTGGACATGCCTTTGGTCTAACTTTACTTCTTTATATCAATGATACTCTGTTAAAAAACAGTTAGTATTAGGTAATGGTTAGGCATTTGGTATGGCTCTTGAAAGTAAAGGATCACTGAACCTTTACAGTTTAATAACACCTCAGAAGAAGATTCATAGAACTTTGTGAACTTATGCAAGTTCTTGGTTATCTCACTGATTTGATTCTCTCGGGAGATTATGTTTATTATTAGACCTTGTGACATACTTTTCTTCTGCAAACAGCAAGTGGGGGTGAAGGAGGAGCCTGAAGCTGCTTGAGACTGTTTTAACGAGGGAAGCCTCCTTGAAATGACTTTCAGAAAATAAATTAATTGCAGAAAAGTCTCATAATAATTATAGTATCTTTAAACATGTAAGTTATCTTGGCTATAAAATGGGGCCTACACAATCAAATTATTATAGGCACAATATTAAACTGTCTCCTTTTTGTGGTTTGCTCCCACTATTAGCATGTTCTCATTAACCAAGTTAAAGCATTTGATTTCTACAGATTTTATAGTATCTGAGGGTTATATTGTACTTCAGGGGCCATGGGACTAATAATACATCCTTTGAAATGTGCAGTAAATCAGCAGTTGCTTAAGTACCCCATGCATGCATTCCTACATTTTGAGAATAACCTAAAATCAAAGAGACCTCTAAAGATATAGTAAAGCTTCAGGGCTTCCCATCCTAGAAAGAAATATTTTATAGTATTAGATGTGTTTTTCATTCTTTGCATTTCTTTTTTGTCATTGTTGTTATTTTGTTATTGTGGTTTTTTGTTGTTGTTGTTTGGTTGGTTTGGTATTTTTTTTTTTTTCCTTTTTATCTTTTCCTTTTTTTTGGTCCTCAGGAGAAAGGCAGAAAATTGTCTCTTAACTGGTAGACTGGCACAAGTAGGCGATACAGGTAGTCTGTAGTAGCATAAAACTGTCATGAGTTTCCTGTGCAAAAAACTCATGTTGAGTTGATGACTCATCATGATAACTAATGTTCAGGATATCATGCAGATTTATGATGGTGTCAGACTGCTACTGTAAATTTATTCTCTTTATTTCCATGTGGGAACCATGCAGGTTGAAAAGACTATTTTTTAAAAAAACAAACAAACAAACAAACAAACTCTGCCATACTTAGAAACCACTTTAATATATTTTCTTGTCTCCCCTGAAGATAGCGGTGAAAGCAGAACAACATCCTTGTGGGTAAGCTCAGGAAGTGTGGGTTAGAAAAGTGGACAGAGAGATGGGTTGAGAACTGGTTGAACAACAGAGCTCAAAGGGTTGTGCAGTGTCCAGCTGGTAACCTGTAAGTAGTGGTGTTACCCAGCGGTCAGTTCTGGGTCCAGGTTATTCAACATCTACATCAATAACCTAGATGAAGGGATGGAGTGTACCCTCAGCAAGTTTTCTGATGATACAAAGCTGGGAGGAATGGCTGACACACCAGAAGGTTGTGCTGTCATCCAGTGAGATCTGGACAGTCTGGAGAGCTGGGCAAAACCAAACCTAATGAAGTTCAACAAGGGTAAGTGTAGAGTCCTACACCTGGGGAGGAACAACACCATGTATTGGTACAGGTTAGGGGTAGACCCACTGGAAAGCAACTCCATGGAGAGAGACCTAGTGGGCTATAAGTTATTCATGGAACTGCAATGTGCCCTTGTGGCTAGGAAAGCCAATGGTATCCTGGGGTGCATAAAGAAGAGTTCTTTGTATAACAGAATGAATGAGAGAAGACATTCTTACAAACATAGTGTGCTAGAACTCATATTTTTGGAACTATTACTGTTTTAGCAAGGAAGGCTAGGAAATAGTTATTTGATTTCTCTCTGTAAGTACACCACATGGTAAACACAGGCTATGAATAAGTTACAGGAGAACCTTGAAACCTTAATGTGGTAAGGGCACGAGATGAGGAACCATGAGATGATAACCACGAGATGAGGAAGCCTAGAAACATTTAAGGCTATGATTCATAAATTTGTGTGAATTGATTTGTGAATTGATGTAGTAGGAAAATGGATTAAGTAAATGGGAAAATACAAAGTTTGCTCCTAAAAATACAGAATTTTACTTCAGAACTAATGAACTCATAATGGTTAAGTGGTCTTTTTCCTTGTCTAACACAGTTGCTATTTTCAGAAACTGTATACTCTTATGTAAGAACTACCAGAAATCTGACCTCAGAATAGATATTATTTCTAGAATATGTAGCTATGTATATTTAATTAAATATTTGATGCCCACTTGTAACTATTAAACTGTACTATTTAACCCAGCAACATAAGTTAAATACTCCAATTTTAGAAATAGAGTCTGCACAGAAGACTGAAATTATATTCTACAGAACGTAATTTAACTGGCAAAGTATGTACTAGATAAATAGCAATATCTTTTGATTAATACAAGGAGAGTGTATCTTGATAGAGTTTATCTACATCTTATCTTTTTTTGTTTATTCCTTTAAATTCTGATCAATGCAGAATTTACATTAACTCCAAACCAAACTAGAAAGATTAACCTGAAACAGCACCACAAAACTAAATGCAAATTTACATATTAACTTGTGAAATATGAAACAGAGGTTACTTTTTATATAATAGCTAGAAAGCAAAAGACAAGACTACTAGTCCTTGGACAAGCAGTATCACTCTACACCCATGACACCTATGCAGCCTTGGAAGTTCCAGAGTAATAACAGATTCTTGGTTCTCCAGCTAAGATCTATGCAGGAAAATTAATAAGAAAATGCCTTCATTTCATCATGATGGCATTTGGGAGTTTTAGAAGCCTCTAGTCCATTAGTCAGTTTTGTTAATGACTGTGCTCATACTTTTAATCATGTGAAACACATTGACTGAGCTTCATTTAGTTGAAAGTGCCTTTCAGAAACCTGAACAGAATCTGAGTGGTGTGAAACTTTACCTTTTCTCATTGCAGCATACATTTAGCTAACATCATTTGTGTTTTATATGAAGATACAATACATCCACAGTGTGTGAGAAAAAATCTGCCCATTTTAAAGTATTGAAAATTGAAATTTGGGTGTTTACCATGTTGCCAAATTGTCTATTTTGAATATTTCTGACCTATCTTCCCAGTGATAATGATGTAAAAATTATTGTGACCTGTACTTTTTTGCATTATTCTTGCACACATATTGTGTTCACAAAATTATTTCAACTTTATAAGCAACTTTTTTTGACTGCGTATTAAGAATTTCCCTTTTTCATTATGCCAACATTCTGTGATATATTATGATAAGTTAAATAAATCCCTGTATATGGAAACAAAATAAAATAGTAATAACTAGTATAAGCAGAATTATGATTATACTGTATGCTTATGCTTATACTTATGCTTATACTATACTATCGTCAATATAACATCTTGACAATGGTCTTGGAGGACTTTTTTTTATTTGAGAATGACTGCTTTATAATCAACCAAATGAACATGCTTTGAATCTTTGCCAGCATGAATTTGAACAGTTAAGACAATATCAAATCCTTGTACAAAACGCTAAAATGTCTCTGCTGAAGATAGAGTATTGTCAATATATCATATCTCCCTTTTTCATTATGCCAACACGCTGTGATATATTATGACAAATTAAATAAATCCCTGTGTATGGAAACAAAATAAAATAATAATACCTAGTATAAGCAGAATTATGCCATCTAACTTAAAAGAATATGATCCTGAAAATCATTCTTTCTGTCTAATAGTGCGAATCTACAAAATAATACAAAATACTTATATCTACAAAATACTTAGAGATCTTACCCTCAAAACAAAAGACCAGGAATCAATTTTACTCTCAGAGTGTTTGAAAACATCAACTCTCAGCAGTGGCTACTTGAGAAGTAAAGTAAGGTTTTCTTACAGCATGTGAAAGCTCCTATCATTTCATTAGGGAGTTTTTTGTTAAAAAGATTCTAAGAATAGTTTTATAACTATAGGAGTTCTGATACCTTTTGAACATTAAATTTTTAGTATACAAATTAAATACAGTAAAACTGTAGTTAATGATTTAAATGTTCTGTATTTGTGATATGCACAGAAATTCAACAGTCTCTGAAACACAGAGAAGTACAAAGTCCATCTGCTCCTCTTCATTATACTCATCTGAATTCTTGAAAAACCATCCATGCTGATAACACAAGAATATTTATTTTTTACCAAACATAAAGAAGATTTGGGCAAAAAATGCACAAAACTATTTTCTTATCAGACAGAAGATGATAATTAATTTAATGTATTATCAGTAAGAATATTTGGCTTCACATGATACCATTCCTTGAGGGGAAAAATAGAAAGTTGTTTAACAATGTTACAAAAATTGAAATCAGGAGGAGGTAGCTTTTTTTGTTAAAAAATCACAAACCTCTTATTTGAATAGACTGTTGTGTAGATAATAGATGAATTATAGGCCTTTTAATCCTACAAATGGAAAGAATTCCCGTATATTTCACCCTGGTGAGGTTTTTTTTCTTTAAAGGACTTTTTCAATCGTTAGCTACTTGGAAATGACCTACTTTATGTTCATTGACTAATTAGTCCAGTTGCAATTCAGTCCACATTTAGGTAAATTACTTGAGAGAGAGCTCGGTCAAGCTGTTGTATTTTGATATGATCATTCTGGTGCATTCACAGAAGTACATAAAACCTGCAAGTCTTTCTCCCTTACTAGGAAATTTACAATAATAATTGTAATATTACTTTTCATATAAAATGATTGATGGCTTCTCATCCAAACCATCCTGTCTCTGATTTCTGAGTCCATTTAACAGTGATCAATTCATCACAGGTCACTTTCTCAAATTATGATTCTATCATCTTGTCTCAATCTTCGTATATCACAGCATTATGCAGATTTTAAAGAACAAATCAAATCACATATCTGCAGACCAATATATAAATATATAAATCTTTAGTGTTTGTTCATATATTCTACAGACATGGACACTTTTAACATCCTGCTAAATTTAAAATCTACTGCTCCTTCTTGTAGGTACCGGAAGCTGGATTTCCTTTGTCTAATCTAAGAAATAATAAATTTAGATACTTATATTTTAGATAAAACATAATTTAATTTGGGATTCTGTTACATGATCCTAGGTGTGCATGAAGCCTTCTCAGAAGTCATAGGATACCACAGACAGACTCTAACTGCTGTTTTAAAAGTATATGTCTCTCCCACTGATTCCACTTCATGTATCCCAGACACATATTTCAGAAATCTTAGGTCATATAAGGCATGGTAAACCTACACTTATGCAGCTGAATACTATTCATGTAGTCTCTTTTTAGTCAGTGAGAAAAACAGAGTGAGATTCATGTAGGTTATTTTTCATTCTGGGTCTAGCCTAGAACAAGAAGATTCAAATCACAGAAATTTCTTTTCTCTGGGATACCCAGGGCTGTTTTCCATATATATTAGAAACAGCCAAGCTGATCTAGAGACAGTCTTAAATACTGTGAATATGAGCGTGATACTTGTCTTTAGGTTAGAATTCAGGATCTTTGAAAATTTTAGTCACTGAGTTACTCCTCTAAATATCCATTCCCATTCTGTGAGAAAGATGTGGAAAACATGGAATCTCACAATGATTGATTGTTGGATGATGCATACAGAAGATGTCTAGAATCGGAACAAGGCTAATGTTGAGTGCCTGTTGGGTAACTAGACATCCACCATGAGAAGAAGCAGTACCTTCCCTTTATCCTTGAATATCCTGATATTCAATGTTGAGATGCCATCTTCTGATTCTCTAAATTTTTTTATAGGGTATTTATGCCTTTTCTTGTCCATATTTTCTCTCTTGAACTCTTGACCTGCAAATATTTCTTTATTAACATCCGAATAATGTATTCAAATTTTTTATATGCTGCATGGCCTGAACTTTCCCACAAATCACCAGCAATTTCCTAAGCAAAACTGAGCCAAAGTCATGTGGCACCAGTACACTGAAAAACTCTAGCCTGTGAAACAAGTTTAGTTCAGAACTAATTCTGAATATATTCTAATATTTTAGATCTTCAGCCCTGAACAACACCAGTCTCACTCCCAAAAGTATTTTTGGTGCCTGATACCTTCAAAGACCAGCAGAAATTTATTGGAACATCAGAACTGCTATGAATGATAGAATGGCCCACTATAGAATGTAAAGAAGCTATGAAAGAGAGTAACAGAGAGAAGATTGCATGAGGAAATATCACACAGCATCTAATACTTTTTTTTTTTTTTTTCTGGAAAGCTACTGCATCGATTTTTCAGGTAGGTACTTTTATTGCATGGAAGGGCAGCAAGCTCTGGCCTTTCCTGATTACAAGTCCTCCTAAATTAATTCACAAAGTGTTTAATAGGAAATTATAGTCATGAACTTTAGATAATCTTCAAGGGAATGTTTCTCCCTGAACACTGTTGAAAACTACTTTTCATCCTAAGTATAAAATAAGCAAAGGACAACAAGCTCAATCCATCTTACATTTTTCTAACAGGGACAAAGTCTAAGGCACTTCCCTAAGGAATCTTATTTTAGTATACTGTAATAAAATATGAGATACTTGGGACAGATGGTATCTCTTGCTCTTATTTGACTTATTAATTAATTAACTGTTTAGTCAGAAATGTATCCATAAAATACAACAAATACGAGATTTAAGAAGTTCTTTCAGTCACTCCAATCCCTTCTCCACTATCATTTAGGTTTATTTAGATTTCTATGTTTAGATTTATGATACAGGTATGGAGGTTTCTGTCTTCAAAGATATTTACAAGTATGCTACAATGTGTGGCATGTACTGTCATCATAAGCATATTGTTATGTCTCAAAAGCTGTAATTGGCTTAGAAGCTGTATCACAGAAGCTGCTGGACTGCCACAGCAGTGAACCATAAGACAAACTATGATATTCAAATTTGCTTCCAAATAATGTGTGTAAAAATAAGTAAAAACCAATAGTAGACTTTATGAATATTTATCCTGTGTGGGTATACTTTTTAGTTGATGAAGATGCTCCTTGTTTTGTCTAATGTTGTACACTGCAGCCAACACCCAGCCAACATTTTTTTTTAAAGTTAGTATTTTTCTGATGTAATTGCCCATTCTACTACACTTGTTATTGAAAGTCTTTTTTTGGTGTGTTCCCAAATTCTTGTGTATAGCTATTTCATTTATTCAATTTATAGGAAAAAAAAAAAATGACAGAGAAATTTCATTTTCAAAATTCAGCATTATGGCAGTTGTCAGATGCCCATTAAGAAATAAATACTTGTGATCAGACTGTGAACAGTGAGACAGCTGTGCTGGCAATGGTAAACCCCGTGCTGANGCGGAGTGCAGCAGCCACAGGCAAACAGACTAGAGATGGTTCTAGTCGGGAAAAAGTGATAAAAACGATGCAGCAACCCAGACAATCCTACCACGGAGGCATGTGGCTGTCCAGGCCTATCTCCAGTACTGGATGACAGCATTAACAGCAGGTGTGCAAGGTGTGACCAAGTAGATGACCTACTTTTCATGTTGGCTAAGCTACAGGATGACATTGAGAGGTTAAGAAGGATGAGAGAATCTGAGGAGGAGATAGATTGGTGGGATCGTTCTACACCATCTCTGAGGCAGGTACACCAGGAGACACATGAAGAAAAAAAGAGTCCTCTGCCCTGGTGCCAGCAGGCTAACAGTAACAAACAAGATGAGGGAAAGTGGAAGCAGGTTCCCGCTTGGGGTCTCAGGCACCGCACTTCCCTTCCTATGACCCCCCTTCAGATACAATTACAGAATAGGGATGAGGCTCTGGAGGTAGAGGGGCAAGCAAAGGATGACACAGGTGACAGGCTGTCTGGGTTGGAGGAGCGCGCCAAGGCAAGACGGCCTACTCGTATGACAACCTCTTCTATTAAGAAAACAAGAAGAGTAGTTGTCATCAGTGACTCCCTCCTGAGAGGAATGGAGGGCCCTACCTGCTGACCAGACCCAACCCATAGGGAANTGAGACAGCTGTGCTGGCAATGGTAAACCCCGTGCTGAAGCACTACAGTTTTTTTCTTCCTTTTTGGAGGATTTTGAGATGGGTGGGGAGGTTCCCTGACTCGGGGAAGCCCGAAGAAAGGATAAACCTGGCAGGACTCGGCATCCCACACGGGAGTGACCGAGAGGGTGACGTACCTGGGGACCTTCCTTGAGAAACAGTGAGAGATTTAAACANGGCTAAGCTACAGGATGACATTGAGAGGTTAAGAAGTATGGGAGAATCAGAGGAGGAAATAGATTGGTGGAGACATCTCTACCATCCCACCTAAGCATAAGAAAAGGGTCTTCTCACAGGAGTTAGCAGCCCTCATTGAGAGGGCTTTAAACTAGAATTTAATGTTGAAGGACATAAACCCAGGACTGATAAAGACAAGCCTTGGGGGGACATATTGGTGTTGGAGGAGATATCCGTGCCTTGGATCAAGTGCATGTATG
>VWZY01004135.1:301037-316759 GCA_013399075.1 Chloroceryle aenea
TTAACGGCTGAACATGAGTCAGCAGTGTGCCCAGGTGTCACGGAAGGCCAATGGCACCTTGGCTTGTATCAGGAATAGTGTGGCCAGCAGGTCTAGGGATACAATTCTCCCTCTGTATTTGGCACTGGTGAGGCCTCACCTCGAGTACTGTGTGCAGTTCTGGGCCCCTCACTTAAAGAAGGATATTGAGGTTCTGGAGCAGGTCCAGAGGAGAACGACAAAGCTGGTGAAGGGACTGGAGGGAAAGTCTTACGAGGAGAGGCTGAGGGAGCTGGGGTTGCTCATCTTGGAGAAGAGGAGACCCAGGGGGGACTTTATCACTCTCTGTGGGGTTCGGGCTCTTCTCCCAGGCAACTAGTGACAGGATGAAAGGGCATGGCCTTAAGCTGCACCAAGGGAGGTTTAGGCTGGACATCAGGAAGTTTTTCCTCACAGAAAAGGTCATAAAACACAGGAATGGACTTCCCAGGGAGGTGGTGGAGTCGCCATGCCTGGAGGTGTTTAAGGAAAGATTGGATGTGGCACTTAGTGACATGATCTAGCTGATGTCATGGTGTTGGGTCATAGGCTGGACTTTATGACCTTAGAGGTCTATTCCAGACTCAGTAATTCTGTGATTCTGTGATCATTTGAAAGATATGTCAGATAGATATTCATGCAACATTGTGGAAGCTATTTTGTTGCTTATTTCTGATAAGAACACTCTATCTATCTGGAGACTTTTTTTTTTTTTTTTACATACCTGTGAAATTAAAGGGATACTTAAACCTGCACTCATCTTTAACACTCAGAAAAACAATCAAAATATAGTTTATACTGTCAGGAATCAAAAATCTCTGAAAGCCAGATGGTGGTGTTCATGTATATCTAATAAGAGAAATAAGTTGTTGGCAATCAATTTAGTTATGAAGAATTCCATTATCAAGTGTCAATCATATTTTATTTCTAGATAGGAACTAGATAGGTCAACAACTGCTAGCTAGCTAGCTAAAAGCATGATTTTCATCCCTAGTACCATTTGTATCTAAATCTTTATATTTTCAAGTGCTTTATAAAAACCTAATCATGTTTTGTGATAAGAATCTGCCAATAAGAATTAAACTGATGTTCATAGAAGAATGTGTGATTGTGACTGAATAAGTCTAGTTGATCAGTCTAGTTGATCAAATGGGTTTTATTACATATAGTTTATTACATTACTACATATAGGACCAGAGGAAATGGGCTTAAGTTGTACCAGAGGAGGTTTAGATTGGATATTAGGAAAAAATTCTATAGTGAATGAGTGGTGAGGCATTGGAACAGACTGCCAAGAGAGATGGTGGAGTCACCATGCCTGTACTTCTTCAAAAACCATGTAGATGTAATACTTCAGGACATGGTTTAGTGGTCACAATAATATCGGGTTGACAGTTGGAAGTGATAATCTTAGAAGTCTTTTCCAACCTTAATGATTCTATGATTCTATATTTCCATGACAAGAAAACTAGAATGTATTGTCATAATCTTTTTTTTGAGAATACAGTTCTACAGGCAGCTCTGTGTATGGAATTCCACTCTGAAGACTTCACAGCAGGTATGCAGTGTGGCTAATGGAGCATTTATTTAAGATTAGTATAAATATTTTCTAGCTAATAAACACCAAATGAATAATTTGGTATTAATTCATATGCCATCATGCAACCAAATGCACAGTACCTATGTAATAGATTTTGAATAGCTCAATAAATCTGGCACATGTAACACAGGATATGAGACATACATACTTCTGGAGGAGGAACTGGAGACCAAGTGGGATACTGTAGGGAACTCAGCTTGTGCTACACACCTACATTTAGGTGACTGAATCTTCCCTTCTTTTATTTTTCTTTTTTGAAAAATATTTGTAATATATTCCAAAATTCTGCAATTTAGCAAAAGTCCTCTTCTTGAATTAGGATTACTACCTTTGTAAGAGTTACAGTATCTGTTCAGTAACAGCTTCATTTACTTTAAATTGTCAAAGTTACTTTATCACCTCATCATTTATGTGTAACAAACAAGTGGAGAAAAGGTGACTGACTAAGTGGAATTTGCATGAAATATTGAAGGTGTCTGTTTATTTTTGGTAATGAATTTCTTATAATTCCATATGTGGAGTAATCATGTGAGTTACCTTGTAGCTCAAAAATATTTATGGCAACACAGAAAACAGCAGAAGGGTTCTGACATAAACTTTTATTTACTTAGGTGTGTATTTTAGTATCTGTTCTCCTGGGTGGACAGGCTATTTTTTTTTTTTCTGTATGTAAATATTTTCAGTGACTTGATAAATTCTCTACAGAACTATGTATTACACACATTCAAGCCACAACGCCTTTATAATCAGACTGTAGAATGGAGTAGAAACCAGAACTCAAAAGGGGCAACTTAGAGGAGATCAAGAAGGGATAAGCAGAATGCATGCAAGTAACAAGAATGTTTTGGAAGAATGACTTGAATAAAAGTTTAATGCAAATGGAGTTGGGAAATAGAAATCAGATTGTGATAGTTTAGCAAGTAATCTGTAACATACCTTTTGAAAGGAAATAGCAATTGGGATCTCTGACTAGGTATGATAAATCAGAAAATAGAGATGAGACTTCTAAGGGATAAACTGAGAAGAAAAATGTGGTCAGAAACAAAGTCATGGAAGAGGGTCAGATTGAAAAGAATCGAAGCAGACATGTGCTTGTGAGATGGTTTACAATTTTCATCAGTTCTTTTGTTAATATTAAAGAACCAGAGATCTTTGAGGTGGATGAAAAACTTGGCCTTGTTGACAAATCATGAGAGCATCAGCATTATTCAAATTCTTGTGAAAAGCTATTTCTCTAGGTATAAATTTATGCATACATTTCTTTACTAGTAGCAGCTTTTCATAGATTGTATAGTGTAAATAGTATAAACACAACAATATATAGGTTGTATACTATTTATTCTTTAGGTGTCTTACTAAAGCAATAAAAAGACATCTTCATTCAAGTTACAATGTTAAATTATCCTAATTTTAGAAAAGAAGGGTTTTGTTTTTTGTTTTTTTTGGGGGGTTGTGTTGGTTGGGGTTTTCTTTTTAGCTTTTGTTTATTTGTTAGTTTGATTGTTTTGGGTCACATTCTCTCCTCCATCTCCCACCCTCTACCTCCCCAGTAATATTTATTCTACTAATAGTGGCATGAGAGGCAGAACCATACTAACTTAAAACTTCATGTAACATTTCCAGAATATAAAGGTACAAGCTAGAATTTTAATTCAAACCATCACACTGGCTACATTTCTTATTTGTTATTCTACTTCAAATTCCTATTTTCTCAGGTGTTTGTGTTCTTTGATGACTTTGCTGTTTGACAATCAAATCATGATCTGCTGTGATTAACACACCTTAAACTTTTAGAAGAGGAAACAACAAAATCTTGCCTGTTGAGTGGAAATAGTCTTGACCTCTAAGGGATACTGGTTACTCAATGTTATCACACTGCTGTAGCAGATGCTTAGTAAGTGGATACCTCAGTCTGAGAGTTCCAATGCTTTTTCTTCAAGTGTGACAGTGTGACTAACTTGGGATGTTAGTCATTGAAAAATGTGAAAGACTTGGAAAGCTGTCACTCTTTACCTGCTTTCCTAACTCTGAATGAACAAATAAATTAATGGACGTAGGTGCTCTTTTTCATCTAAAAATTTCCAGTACCTTAAATTTCAGTTGGTCAAAGATTTTCCCTGTATTATCTGAGATTTTATTTTTTTTTTTTAAGATCAGATGAAAGAGGGACATCTAGACTTAGACTCTATGGGTATTCAGATAGCCCAAATTTCTCAGTTACTTTATGCAGAATTCAGGTTATTATACTGGTCAGTGAAAATTGACATTTAGGACAATTATGCCTGCATTGCTTGGTTTCTAAACTGGCTACTTCTTGCTTTGTTTTTCATCTTATTTAGCCCTTTGTCAGGTCTATAACCTCATATTTAGAATTTAGCTTTTGAATTTTCAGGATGTCATTAGTGTTGTTTTGGATGTTTCTGATTACCAGCAGGTTTCAGGATTCTTTTCTAAATCACTAAAATAGACTCTCTTCTATGCAGTATTTTTTTCCCCCTTCTTTCCCAATGATAGAGAATTTTGTAACTCCATAATAATTTGAGAAATAGAACCAGAATTTGAGCAAGAGTTTTAGGGACATAGGTTTACATTTTAAAATAGTGGATACTGTTATTTTTATGCCATTTCAAAAAATTAAAAAAGAATTAATTAACTTTGCACCACTAGACTGTTAGAGATGTATTACAGATGGGAAAGTCTTAGAAAATTTCTTATCTAAGTCCCATAAAAATCAGTTAGAGTATTAGAGTGGTCTAGATAGATAAGGGTTACACCCAACCATTACAGCTAAAGATGTACTTATTATTATTTATCCACAGGTTCAAAATTTAAAGTGGATTCCAAAGCTTCTTGAAAACGTGTTTGCCTGAAAGAACAATGTTGCAATATTTTGCTATCTTTCAGATTAGTTACAAAATTTTCAGTAATTTAATTTAAATATTTTTATGATTTCTTATGCAAGATATCCTTCAAAGTATGAGAAATGAATATGCTAGATTTTTCAGTGGTTTCTCATGCATAGTCTTATGAATTACCCTCATTAGATATGAGAGATTATTGTATGTTTTACATTTCAGAAAAAGATTGGCAAATCTGATAATTAAAGATTACAGGACATGTTACAATACTAGTGAGCAAATATATTTGATACACTGCATTAATTGGCTTACGAATGAGTAAGATCATTGGATTACATTCATATGATTTCAGTATCCTATGAGGATGTTTGGATGAAGCATAGATTCAAGTTAGGAAGCAAACATAATGATCAGTATTTGTAAAACTGAAAAATTATCCTTTTTATTCCCTAGGTTTCTGGAACTAATCTTTACTTTAAAATAAAATAATTTTTACATTACTTTCTTATGTTTAGTGTCCTCTCACTACATATTGAACTGTATTTTATAAACTGTTTATATCTGAAAAGTAATGTTAATAGAGATAAAATGTTTTAATGAAAATCTATGTTGATATGTTTTCAAAAGCTCCACTATAAACACTTGTCAGGCTGCTGGCTAGCTGTAGCTAGTATTGTGGGAGCAAGCATACAATTTTCTGATTTAAAGGGACAAAAGGCTGCCAGTTTTTATTTTAGGCTTTTCACACCTTCCATTTCACATGTTCCATTCTTTTATCAAGCTACTATTTATATTATTCCTGCTACTGTGTTTCCTGGTGCTTCATAAGGTAGCAGGGGTTATAGAATGGGACAATTCTGGAAACAGTTATTTTACTGCAAGGTAAAATTCCCATAGATTTCCATAACTGAGGGTCATTTCTTCCTGCCAGAAGAAGAACCATCAGGTAACAGAAAGTAATGAATATATCATCTTCCATTTTCACTGCCCTGAAGACCTGTCTGGTTTTCTCATGTATGAGTTCACTGTGTTGATGCTAAAGTTGTAGGACAGGAAAAGAAAATAAGCACATAAATAAAAAGGAAATAAGATTTTGTGTCCAAACACCAATACAAGGAAATGGAATGAAATAATCAAGAGCAAATTGCATTTGCTGAAATAATACTACGGAGATGAGTTCAGAGCCAATTGTTTAACTCCTTTCCCAGAATACTTTAATTAAATTATTTGATCGTCTAGTTACAAATGTCAGAAAACAATGCTACTTCAGGTCTTGTCAGACTATAACATTTTTTTTTCATTGTTGAGGTGCACATTCAAATTAAAAAGGGAGAAAAATATTGTGTGTGTTTGAATGTGATACTGCTGTTTTAAAAGAGGAGAAAGTAAGTTATTTTTTATAATATATCTGGAGATGCAACTGTAGCTTTCCTTCCTCCCCAGACTTCTATCCCAGTAGGGTAACATGAGAACTAAGACATAAGCAACTACCTTTTCTGGTGTTTGAGCAAACTGCTTTGCTGGAGAGTCCTCCATCTCCATGCATATCATCTAATAATAACCTGGTGGTTAGGAAATTCTATAAAGAGGTTAAAATGTTCATTTCAATAAATTTTGAACTTTCACTGAGCTCACATTTCCTTTCTGTTTGTTCAGTGGGTGAGATGTTGTATGGTAGGATTCCAGTGCTAGTTCTTAGTTCTTTTCATTACATATTTTGAAAGTTAATAGCCATCTGTGCCCCACTGTCTCAGATTAAATATGTATTTTTCTTGATTGGGTTCTGACTACATTTCTGAAACAAAAAATATCTTAATGCATCAACACAGGCACTTTCTTCAGTATTTCTTGTTCAAATTGTAACTCTCTTTAGTGACTTCGTGAGATTCTCTGCTAATTTACTGAAAAGTTTTGTGAAACTTTTACACTTTCCAGAATAAATACAAATATGGCCCAAATGTTAACCACGGGTCTGACTTCGCAAGGATGTTTTTCAGATCCCATGCAGCCTTTGTTCTTACTCTGTAGCAGAATTACTCCATTGTTTTCAGTGTGATTTTGTGCTGTGCGTGGCATTTCTTCCTCTACTATTTATGGTTCTCATTTCAAATATACCTTTTCAGCACTCAGTTCTCCCTTCCTCTTGGAGCAATGCAATTTATAACAAATTAGCAAGCTGTCTTTATAAGGAAAAGATGCATTTTTACAGAATAAAAACCATCTATTTAAAGGAAAAATATACATTAAAATAAAATAACACAGAGATGCACCTTTAAATTCTCATTTTTCCTCTTGAAATTCAGGTTTTCAGTCCTTTCTCAATGCAGCATGTAGATCTTGCATTTCATCCATTGTCTTGTATATTGGATCTGGCCAGTATGGAATTAACTTTCTTCAATAACATCCCTTCTGGTGCCGTGTTTTGCATTTGTGTCTAAAACAGTATTGATAGCACATCAATGTTTCATCTATTGCTAAAAACTCATGCACAGCATACAAGCTTTTCTTCCCCTTTGCTCCTTTCTCAGTGACTGGGCTGGGGACAGATGGGAAGAAATTGAGCCAGACAGAGCTGACACAGCTGACTCTAACAGACCAAAGTGATATTCCATACCATATGACATTGTTCTCAGCAATAAAAGCTCTGGGAAAGAAGGAGGAAGGCAGGATATTCATGGTTATGATGTTTGTCTTCCCAAGTAACCACTGCAAGTGTTGAGGTTCTGCTTTCCAGGCAGTGTCTAAACCTGCCAATGGGACATTGTGAATGAATTTTGTGTTTTAATTTGCACATGCAGTTTTTGATTTCCCTGTTTCTCATGATATCAATCTGTCTTCCCTTCTATTTCCTCCTTGTCCAGAGGGAGATTGGAGTGAATGAAAGGATGGGTTTTTGTTAAGTACTTCATCAGGATCAACTCATCACAACCTGTGACTTTACATCAGTGTTTCAGACTATGTTGATCTGGAGCTCATGGTTCTGGCTTTTTGGTTTGGTTTTCTTACCCATAGACACTTATCAAGCTAAATTTTGTTAATATATAATCTAAATCTTACATGAAATACAAAACCAGATTTAATCTACTGCTCAGATCACATAGTTCACAAAATTCTTGTATATGTATGTTTTCAAGTCATGGCATAATAATTTAGATCTAATAGAAGTTGTTTAAACAGATATTAATTTGAAATATATAAACTTATACAGTATTTTGAATGAACAGTTCCTCATATATGAAATAAAAAAAAAATCTTTTATAAAAATCAGAACTATACAATGAAATACAGTTCAATTGGTTTGCCCTTATTTTTACAGTGTAATTTTTGTGATGCTGACACATCTTTGACAAGCATTATGGCAAGAACTGAAATTTCACACCCTTTACAGACTTCCCTGTCAGCATGCTTATGTTTCAAAGCATCTGACAGTATCAAGCATTAGTTCATGTATACATAGTAATTGAGAATGCTTAATTTTATTAGATGAGAAAAGTGGCATTGAGCTACTAAGACAGTGTCTAAAAATTAGGCACATAATGTAAACTGTTTATCTAGATGTCCTCGTCATTCAATGGATAGAGACATCTTACAAAAGGGAACATTTACTCTGAACATAAATGACAAAGACAGGAGGGTTAAATCACTTCCTGCAGATGGTTCTGCAGGTAATTGAATAATTGGTGTGCACTACCAGTATAATTTCTATATACCTACATAGAGATAAAATAATCCTCTTAATCCTCCAATCTTAATCACACCTTATTTCCTCATTACATATATTAAAGTTGAATACTGCAAATGTTTGATTTAACAAATCAAAGTATCTTTGTAGATATATGTTCCACAGCATTTTCTTAAAATTATGTTTTTTCATAAACACTTAAGCTGATAAATATGACTGTTGTACAGAATATTTAAGAACATTATACAAATAAGTGACACATATATACTCAAACAAATATTATGTATAATACATAATGAAATGCAAAGTATGTCAATACACAAGAAAAAGTAATACATCTATCTAAATAAAGACAATACATGGAATTACTGTAAAGAAATTAAAAAAAAATAAAATTAGGAATATAAACTTCCATGTCTCTGATATTGAATAAACTACAAATCTTCTGGATTTAGGAATAAACTTTTCTAAATTAGCTTTTATTAGTTTGTTTGGTTGGTTTCCTGTACATTATGCCATCTTTGCTCCTCCATTTTATTGTGTATCTTCCTCTCTAACACTCACCATAGGTAAACGACATTCAAAGATAATGATGTGGTTTTCCTTCATCTGTATTATTTCTCCCAAGCACTGGGACACACACTGATCAATTCTTCATGTTATTAAAAACTTCTCTGAGATCTCATGAAATATTTTCAAAAAAGAAGTATCGCATAATATCTTTCAATGATTAATGAATCATATTAAAATTGATATGTTTAAACCTTGAAATAGTTTGCATTTTATTTACATTTTAATTATGATTCACAATTTATTAATTATTTCTTTATTGCTGAACAGATCCATTATCAGAATTTAACACTGCTGCTGAGATTTGATTGCCCGGATACATAAAATACTATCATTCCTCAGTGAATATCCACAATTCTTAAAGCTAACAGAGTGTTACAAAGAAATTGGTTTTGTTAGAGAAATGCACATTCGCTTATGCAGTATTCAAAATTTATTTCTTCATACTTATGCAAAGTACTTCGCAAAAATTTTGTATGCTAATTAAGCACCCGTATTCACAAGTAGAGACATTTTTGCCTTTGTTGTGTCCCATTGGTAGAAATTATAATCAGAAATAGGAATCTTTCCAGGGGATTAAAAAGAAAAGTGAAAAATTAGAACGTAATATAAGCAAAACAGTTATGTACTTGTCAGGGTCATTTTTGTCAAATTTGCATCAGGCACTATCGAAACTTTTAATCCAGTCAGAGTGTGCCAAGCAAAATTTTAAGTTTGATAAAAATACCTTCAATTTCCAATGAGAAATACATCTACAGATTTCAAGGTAATGTGTGCAGTTCACAAATATTTACACATTATATTTAAAATTCATATTCTAATTATATTTTTGTTTAAAACACTAGATACCCAAACATGCACTGAAAGGAAAAATAACGAACACATTGATTAAAAACCAACAACAACAACCACTAACCAACCAACCAACCAAAAAACAACAACTCTCTGTAATACAATCTGACTGTTAAATTGTTATTAAGAAAAATGGTATGATCTTAAATTGACCAAAATCTCTTAACACTTAGTAGGCATTGTTCAAGTAGCTTTGTCCAGATTTCTTAATGAAACTGGATATAAAAGGCATGTTATTGACAGTTTTCATTCCAAATGTTCAGTTATTATTTGGGCTTCACCTGGTAGGTGTTATCCTATGCTATCCCTGGTCATCTCCTATTATCTTCCCTAGATGAGTCATCTTCCTCTAGATGTGTAAGTAGCTCATCTTTTATTACTCCAGAAATGTCTGCTAATAGGTTAAGACCAAGATAAATATAAATAGTGCTCAACACTGTTGTCATACTCTGTTTTTATGAGGGAATTGTTAGAGGCCTTTGGAAGGTGAAGAGTTCTCACTGTTAAGATGGAAATGTATTGTTTTCTGAGACTGGTTTTGGCTAGGATAGAGGTAATTTTCTTCATAATAGCTCCTATGGCTTGGATTTGTGCTGGTAACAGTAATGATAATCCATGGATGTTTTAGTTACTGCTGAGCAGGGCTTACACAGAGTCAAGGCCTCTTTTGCTTCTCATGACACACCAATACCAAGTAGGCTGGGAGTGCACAAGAATTTGAGAGGAAACACAACTGGGACAGCTGACCCTATCTTGACTAAAGGGATATTCCATGCCATATGACATCATGCTCAACAATAAAAACCATAGGAAAAAGAAGGAATGGGGTGGACATTCAGAGTAATGGCATTTGTCTTACCAGTTAACAATTATATGTGACGGAGTCCTGCTTTCTGTGAGATGGATGAACACCTGCTTGCCAATTGGAAGTAGGGAATATCAGGCTGACATCATTCTGAGCTCTTCCTCAAGAGGACTATTGGGTTTTCTATATTCTCTTTGCCAACAGAAGCACAATGTTGATGTCATGGGTCTTCTTGGTTCATTGGGTTGGCTTTCAGGTTGAGTTTACTTGGCTTCATTTCTGTGTCTTTTCTAAATATCTCTACACTTTACTCTTTCTTCATCAGTCTACAACTGTGTTTTACATCTTACTTTAGTGTATATGCTGCATACCTGAAATATTAGATGCTTTACATTTGTCCCTTTTTCATAACAAATGGAATCAGTTTTCATCCAATTCCTATGTTACTACCATCAACTGAGCACTGTTGAGGTGATGATAGTCCTGGGACTTCCTGTATCATTCTATGCCCCAATGTTTGAAGCCTCTGCTATTATCCCATGTCTGTGGTCCTTTACTCAGTATTATTCTGGGGTTATAATTATGTCTTTCTTCACACCCTACAAACTACCCGTTTTTTGCATTTATATCAAAATTATTAACAAGAGGTGTTAGGACATCCAACTATAGAAAGCTAAGCAAGAATTAGACAAATTATGTTTTAGCTACCTGGTCATTCAATGTTACAACTAAGCAAGCTAAAACAAGCTACAAAACAGACAACACAAGTTCAGATAGAGCTTGGGAAATCTGGGACTCTAGCTTATGTTAATAAATAAAACCTGTCAATTGTTATTAGTAGTGACAGTATTATATTTATTAGATTGCATGGCTACACTCTGTACACCCTTCTTATACTCTCTGAAAGCTCCTATCACATCTGATATAGTTGCTTATGAACGCCAGTTGCATCTACTATATAACAATATACTTTTTGGTTTTATACCATTTATTCTAGAGATGTGGATGTTATATTTTTTGCATGTCAACTTGTAGAGCAATAATGTATTTCCTTTTCAAAAATGATTCATTATATTGTCTTTACTGGAGGACATACAGACATATGGCACAGTCTAAATTCACAGTGAAGCTGTGGTGCCTTAAAATGTCATTGGAGTACTTTGAAACATGACAGGTTCTTACGTTAAATAGTCTCTTCTGGAGACTTAACCTGCCTCATTTCTTTAACATAACTGACCATGGTCCTTCCAAGAGTAAGTCCATATTATTTTCTAATGCTAAGACTAAGAACTGCCAGCAAACAATAAAATAATAATTAGAAATTAAATAAGCATAATAATAATAATAAATAAGCATAATGGATGTGCACAAGTGGTTTTCACTGTTAATTAAAAATACAATTATTAGTAAGATTTGAGGACTACTACATATTTTGTGAAATTGTATCTGACAGCAGTAAATTATTTTATATGAAAGGGTCTGGTAATATTTTAGAACAATAATAGCAGGACTTCAAGTTATCTGGAAAACAGTTGGTGAATCTGTAACTTTACCTAATCGGGTTTGGAAACTGACCTACATATTTTGAAAGTGGAAGTGTAAATCAGTATATGCATGAAGCAGTTTTTACCTGTTCCACTGTAAAAAGTACATTTCTAAGTATTTGTGCAAAATCTAGTGATGTGATAGGATGTAGTCAGGAAGACACATGGCAGATGCAGCCACCCTGGCAAAAAGCTGACAAAATATGAGAAAGACCAGGGCTTGCCAAAGACCTGATAAAGAGCAGCTTGGCACCTCACAGCCATTAAACAGAGGAACACAGTCCAGGTCTTTAACCTATCTTTGTCATGCGGTCAATTAAAATGACCACAGTTCAGATTTGACTATGTTATATAAGGAGCCCTGCTAGAGAGACAATTTTGAGTCAGTTCCCTGAAAGCAAATAGACCTAGCATTCATGCATGAACCCATTCCTTTCTATCAGGGACACTGTCCAAGGATATTTCTGTGGATTGAGTGAACCCTCACACCCCTTGGTGAGTGAGTATTTCTTCTGGATATATCCTTCAGTCACAGCCCTTTCCCGCTTTGGGTGAGATACCCCCTTTGGGCACCCTTCTGTGGGAGGTTTTCCCTTTACAAGTAAGTGAGCACACATTCTAGTTCATCTTTCTAGAAAGACTACTCCTTAAATCTTAGGTATTACATGAGTAATAGTATATTCCTGATTGACATCTGAACTTGTAACTTAATTTTGTCAGGAATGTTGGGCAATTTTGGCTGCAATAGACTCCCATTTTGTGTAGCTACTACTGTCTGTTTTGTGNATGTTAGCATTAAACTCAGTATATGGTTCTTCCCAGAGTCCAGATAAGCTAAGATTTACTTTCCTAGTGGATATTTTTAATTGTTGTTACTGAATCTATTGTTTCTGACCCAAGATGTCACACCACTATGTGGCTGAAGCTAAGCTTGCTAAATTATTCTGGCATTAATCACATTTATTGTTTTCAGAACCACAAATCTCTTATTTATGGTCACTACCCTTGGGAATGCAGGTCATTGTTATCTAACAGCAGAATCTACAGTTGCTCTTGCTGACTTGAATTTGAGTCTTACTTCCTTGACAGAGGTCATATAGAAGCAACTGAAATTAATTTAAGGAGATATCTGTTGTATTTGTGGTTTTACTCATTCTTCAAGATTGCCCTCTAAAGTAGCAGTCACTAAAAGGAAATCAGGCATTTTAGAAAAAATGGAAAACCAACAAATGAAAGAAAATACCAGAATTTATCTGGTGATTACTATTTAACATGACAGAGTAGAAAATGATATTAAATTGAAAACCAAATAAACCCAAACAAACAAAAAAGAAAAAGAAAAACAAACAAACAAACAAAAACTCAGAAAAAAAACAACCAAACCCCATAATTTTGGATTTAAAATATATAGCAAACTGTGAAAAACACAGCTCCAACAAATTTTACACTTGTAAATCTGGAAGAATTTACTGACTAATAATGTATTGCAATACCAAAATACAGGTATTGTTAAATACCTAAGCAATATATGAACAAACACTTTTTTTTTTTTTCTTTCCCAAATTCCTATATGACTTCAGATTGTATTAGAGAAAAATAAAAGAAACAAAATTCTGAATATTTAGAAGGTTGGTTTTGGTTTTGTTTTTCCATGACTTTTCAGTTAATGTGATGACTTTTCATTCACAGTAGCTGTTAAATAACTGAGCAGGGAAAAGTGTATATATTTATAAGAAAATAATCCTTCTGAATTACTTACATAATTACTTACATATCTATATGTATAGTTCAGTATTTTTTTCTCCTAAAATGCAGGTGTCTGCTTTGATTTAGCAAGCCCAGGCAGTCTGTATAGTCCANCCGCTTTGGGTGAGATACCCCCTTTGGGCACCCTTCTGTGGGAGGTTTTCCCTTTACAAGTAAGGGAGCACACATTCTAGTTCATCTTTCTAGAAAGAATACTCCTTAAATCTTAGGTATTACATGAGTAATAGTATATTCCTGATTGACATCTGAACTTGTAACTTAATTTTGTCAGGAATGTTGGGCAATTTTGGCTGCAATAGACTCCCATTTTGTGTAGCTACTACTGTCTGTTTTGTGGGTGCCTCCAAGACAAGACACTCCTTGTGTACAGTGTTTCTGTACAGGCTTCCTCACACCTAAAAAAAATACTTAGGGACTGAACTGATTAAGAATATTAAAAGCAAGATAATAGTCTTGATATATTACTTCAGCTAAATCTGAAAGTTACATGGGCATTGCCATTATATTCTCATGACTACCCTGGCTTCAAAAGTCTGAATATTTCTACTCTCCAATTACCTCACCTGATATGTACATATATTGAGATATCTAATGGCAAAAGTAAGGATGTCTTTGAGAGCTGCAAAGCCTGATGAAGAAGCTGAGCCCATGCCAGCTTCATTTTGGCAATATTTATATTTATCAATACACTATCTAGGGATTTCTATAATATCTGCTTCTCTGTCTTCTCTCATGCCTTCTAGATTCAACTTTGTAAAAAAACATGAAAGGAAAAGAAATGCATTCTCACACATTTTGACATTTAGGTTATTCATCAGATTCTTAAAACTGGTATGTATATAGATACANTAAAGTAGCAGTCACTAAAAGGAAATCAGGCATTTTAGAAAAAATGGAAAACCAACAAATGAAAGAAAATACCAGAATTTATCTGGTGATTACTATTTAACATGACAGAGTAGAAAATGATATTAAATTGAAAACCAAATAAACCCAAACAAACAAAAAAGAAAAAGAAAAACAAACAAACAAACAAAAACTCAGAAAAAAAAAAACCAAACCCCATAATTTTGGATTTAAAATATATAGCAAACTGTGAAAAACACAGCTCCAACAAATTTTACACTTGTAAATCTGGAAGAATTTACTGACTAATAATGTATTGCAATACCAAAATACAGGTATTGTTAAATACCTAAGCAATATATGAACAAACACTTTTTTTTTTTTTCTTTCCCAAATTCCTATATGACTTCAGATTGTATTAGAGAAAAATAAAAGAAACAAAATTCTGAATATTTAGAAGGTTGGTTTTGGTTTTGTTTTTCCATGACTTTTCAGTTAATGTGATGACTTTTCATTCACAGTAGCTGTTAAATAACTGAGCAGGGAAAAGTGTATATATTTATAAGAAAATAATCCTTCTGAATTACTTACATAATTACTTACATATCTATATGTATAGTTCAGTATTTTTTTCTCCTAAAATGCAGGTGTCTGCTTTGATTTAGCAAGCCCAGGCAGTCTGTATAGTCCATAGACATATCTCAGTGTAAATTTATCTCACTCTAAAGTACCATATATACCTATAACAATAACCCATACACAAGAATTACCTGGTTTTGATCAATGTAAACGCCTAAGATGAGAATTCAAGCCAAATTTTTGTCAATTCCATCAATGTATAAAATAGTAAGGTGACATTTGATCATGAAATTGTAGCAGTTGAGGAATAATATAGTCTCAGAAGACAGACAGAATTGGACAATTGGGTGTGGTGTGGTATTGTCTCAAGATAAGGATTACAAGTATTAAGCCACTTAATTTTTAAAGATTTTTTTCCTTAGGGTTATTTACGCAGTACTTCTTCAAATATGTAAGTTTAGATGTGACTGTATTCTCTTGTTCATGTTACTGCTATGAGATTTTTCTGCTTTAACACTCCAAGATTTCTTAAGGTATATATTTAGAAACTTCTTCTCCCCTTCCCCAGACCTTTTTTTTTTTTTTTTTTTTTTTTTTTTTC
>VWZY01004135.1:327252-355985 GCA_013399075.1 Chloroceryle aenea
AAAAAAGAGGAAAAACAAATTAAAAGAAATTATCTGTGCTTACTTCTTGTTAGTAACTGCAATAACTGAAACAGCTAAAAAGAAAAAAAAAATTCCCTGGCTTGCTGTTGTGGGCCTTCAGATTTTGTAAATATTCATGAATAGGTGTTTCTTGCTGTACTCTGAATTTCATAACAAGATTCTCTTCCAGCTACCTGTTGCAGCACCTAAAACAGATTTCTGTAGGTCACGAGTATTGCTAACTGACCCATGCGCCTGCAATGTATCTATACCTTCCATTAGAGATTCATCAGTAGAGAGCTCTTCATACACCTGAACTCCTGTCTGGATCTACTCCAGATGAACAGTGGTGTGATTGTGAAGCAAACACACTTTGGTATGAAAACATAAAACTAAATCCATATGTGCCTAAGGCTGAGGAGAAAGAAAAGATTACCATGAGCCTGGCAGAGCTCAGAGAGATGGCAACTCAAGTAAACCTGTCCCCTTCTTCAAGAGGGAATCTGCAATGATCACTCTTATGTGAGAAATAGAGGAACATGGGGAGAGTGAGCATGGCTCTAGGGAAAAGGAATTTATAATTGAGATAAACATTGCAAGAGGGGAAAAAAACCCCAACCAAGTAAAAAAAAAAAAGGAAAAAAAAAACACAAAAAAAACAAACCAAACCAACCTCCCCCCCAAAAAATAAACCTCCCATATATGTTTAACTCATTTTAATGAAAGTTTTCTGAATTAATTAGACAATGTGGATTATTAGACTATTAAATCATTAACTAGACAAAAAATTAATCCTAGGCTCCTTGTATATAGTGTATTCTGTTTTGACATAAGATTTGTGAGTATACCAGTAGGAATGTCAGGAAGTTAAAACTCCAAATTCAGCATTTCATTTTATTTCATACATCCATTCAGATGAATTTTCATAGAGTATTATTTAATCGATAGGATATATTTTTTATAGAGCAGTGTTACAGGGCATTCAGGTCTGTGACTTATTTCTAGCTTATCAGATTTTTCTAGAGGAAAAAAAGGGAAAAAAGAAGCAACCTCAGATTTATCTGCCTTCATTGCATGTATAGTATTTTTCTTCCTCCTACATAAATGCTGAGAAATTTAATAACCATTATTACACTTAATATGCTTGCAACCTTTTTTAAGTTTAATAATAAGGAAATTATGAATACTAACAATTATATGGATGAGGAAAAAGTAATATATAAACTCAAATGTTCTAATAATATTACTCTGAACACTGGGATTAGAATTGTTTTCACACGTTTACAAATGTCAGTATCTATAACTAATATGTTATTCCTAATTAAATGATATGAAATAAACATCATTTTATGATACAATATTTGAAAACTTAATCACATGTAGTAAATGGTAGTACTCTCACGGTAATTAAATCGAAATTATTCTTTGGTGTTCTAATGAACTCTAGAAAAACAATCATTATTTTGCTACATTCATTCATAATTATCTAATTAAACCCACCATATTTATTTTTATGGTTGTTGTTATTATTATGATGATGATCATAATTGTATTTTATCTTTGAGATACTGTTGATTTCAGTGAAAGTTACTCACAGAAACCTCCAAAAATCCCACAGTAAATTGTATTCAGTCTGTGTACCATCATATATAAACAGATTTCTGAGGAACTGGACATATGCATTACTGTGTTCTGATCTGTTTTCCTTGTATTGTACCTACATTTACCATTAGAAGTTCATTAGACAAAATGCATGAGTAATAGCACCAATTGTAAGATCCACATCTTACCCTGTTTCTCACAGTACAAAACTCATTGGTGTAATAGAAAATGAGATGACTGTGTTTTTCCTCTTTGTGTTCTTAGATTCATTTCTGCACAAGTGGTAATTTCAGTAAGAAGAACACAGACTGTCACTCAAAGCATGACTTGAGCTGATGACTAACTAGTATATTGCTTTGAAACGCTTGCATAGCAAGTTCAGACTGTTTATGTGTATATACTGCATAAGATATAAATTATATTTCTTGAAGAAATAGATTAAAGTTTTTGAAATTATGTGTAGAAGAGCCTTGCATGTGCCACCTGTGAGTGATTCAGGTGAAGAACTTAAATTCAGAAGGCCAACTGTTTTGTCAGAGCATACTGACGTTTCTTACAAGGTCTTTGTAGGTGGCACCCTGAGCAGAATGGGAGAACACCAAATCACTCTTCTAAGTCCCTTGGAAATCTGTAAAGAGAGGTATCTGCTTTGTTTAACTATTCTGCCAGGCTTTGGATACCTTAGGGAATCTCAGCATAGGCACATGTATCACTCTGTAAGAAAACAGGGTGAAGGAAAAAAAAATTGAGAGCAACTGGAAGGAGAACACTGGCATGTATAGTATAATATGTAAAATGATACACAAATGATACACATTACTTAATTCTGACACATAGACTAACTCTGCAGCTGATGCTGTAGAGAGATGTAAAGGGAGGATATATATATACGTGCATATACAATATATAGCTGTAAGTGGTAGCCTTCTCTCTGTTTCACAGGGATCTTGATAAGGCCTTCATAGGACTCAGGTAGAAGTATAATTGATAGAACTTAATATAGCTTATCATTAAGAACCTTAGTCCTGGTAAAACTGTACAAAGGTTGAATAAGCTGTCTAACAGGGAAATAGAGAACTGAAGTTTGACATACAGAAATAAATGTCACTTCAAGTACCTCTGTTCTCACCAGATCCTGCCCCAAGGCATATCATTACCTATTCCCTGATGTCAGTTTCCATTCATATTTCTGCAATTCTAATTTCCATTTGCTTTAACTGCTTTAAATAAGGCCAAACCACTTTAGGGATAAAAGTAAAATAATGCATATGAAATCAATTGGCATAATGCATGGAAATGATGACACTTTCCTCAGAGGGGCAGAAAGTTAAGAGCTAAATTAAAATTTTCTTGTTTTCTCTTGTTGTGGTAACAGCAGAGAGGGAAGGTAGTGCCAACAACTGATCAGAATCAATATCAGCATCTGTTACTGAGCTAGCCAGAATCTTCCCTAGATTATTTTTCTTTTATTATTCAAAAAGAGGAAGACAAATTTATGTTGTAAACTGCGGGAGAATCAAAGTATTCTCAGCACTCTGATATAATATGATAACTGTGATTGACCGTGAATTCCTTGTCTAGGATAGATGAAATCTTTCTTACAGAAATAAAATCACATAAGGAAAGAGACACTATTTTCTAACAATAATACAGAAGAAGGCCCTTACCCATTCTTCCTTTGGATTTCATTTCATGTCTATGTATTGTTTTTGACTGGATAGAGTTATTTTTTCCCATAGTAGATTGTATGGTTTGGATATGTGCTGAAACAGTGTTGATAACACAGGAAGTTTTAGTTACTGCTGAGCAGTGCTCACACAGAGTCGAGGCATTTTCTGTTCTCACCCCACCAGCAAGTAGGCTGGAGGTGCACAAGGATTTGGGAGGGGACATAGCTGGAACAGCAGACCCCAGCTGACCAAAAGGAGATCCCATAGCATATGATGTCATGCTCATCATATAAAACTGGGGGAAGAAGGAGGAAGGTAGGGACTCAGAGAGTCATGATGTTTGTCTCCCCCAAGTAACTGTTATGTATGTGTGGTGGAGCCCTGCTTTCCTGGAGGTGATTGAACACCTGCCTGCCATGGGAAGTAGTAAATTAATTATTTGTTTTGATTTGCTTGTGTGTGCAGCTTTTGCTGTATGTATTAAACTGTCTTTATCTCACCCCACAAGTTTTCTCACATTTACCTTTCTGATTCCCTCCTCTCTCCCAGCAAGTAGAAGTGAGCAACTGGCTGTGTGATGCTGAGCTGCTTATAGGGGTTAAATCACAACAGGCCCTGAACTGCTGTGGTGTATGCAATACAGTAATGCCTGTCAGATACAGCAGTAAATCTGTATCTGTAACATCTTCCATGCAGGTACCAACCTTTATCTTTAGCTAGCACAGAGCACCTGCATGTTCCAAAATCTCTATCCCTTTCAGATTAAACTATTCCCCCCCCCCCAATCTAGAGTGAAAGAGCAAATGCTCTTAATAGGAATATTATAAGAATATTCTTAATGGGAATAGCAATAGGAAATAACAGGAATGAGCACAGAGAAGTGAAAGGTAATGTCAAAAGACAGACAGATGACAGTAATAAGGAGAGTGGCAGTTTATCACATCAGACAAACTTCTCTTCAGACCTTCATTTGGAAAGTATTATTGCTGAATTCAATGTTGCTTTTTAATTCTAAAAAACATCTGTGACAATTTACAACTCTGAATGTCTCCATCCTTCTCTAATGCTAAGCTAATGGAGAAGTTAACAGCCAGCTTACCACTGTGTTTTACTCAATTAGTTCATGTGATTGAGGGAACTGAAATTCTCATGAATATCTCAAGGCTGTTTATGTCTTCAGGGGGAGATTACTATTTTTTTATGCTATGATTTTCTTATCTTTTTTTTTTAATGCATAAAATGATACATTAGCGAATATTAAAGTTACAAAGCAATCTAAAAGTAACAAAAAAAAGAATTAAAGGATGAAAATCCTACAGAAAAAAATAGCTTCTAATGGTGTTATTATGACACATTCCATGATGTTTAGCTGCCTGGGGGTTGAATTATATTTGCAGGTGTAACCTTTATTCTCACATTTTCTAGACATTTTAATGATTCATTTTTCAACTCTTGTATTCTTTTAACTACATACTTATATGGACATATCATTAACATGCACATATAAACCCCATAATTAATTCAGCTTTAGGCTATTTCCCATTTCCCATTACAATTACTCATCAGTACACTGGATTGCTAATGTTTAGAATATTATTACAATCAGGAAAAGTAGTACTAGGACATCCTGAGTATAGTTAGATAGATATATAGTCATAGTTTATCAGAACTTTTCACAAGGACACTTAAAAATAATCTGCAATATTCTTAGGAAGTCTCTATTTCTAAAAGTGTTAAGTTTCTTCAATGTATGGTTTTGTTGTTTTTGTCTTTTTTTTAAGTGGTTTATTAATTGATTACAGATAATGATAATTGCCATGGTTTGAGAATGGCATATGTAAATGTTTTCTGGGGAAAAAAGGGATCTTAAAATGTTGATGGCATTTTTCATCATATTACAGTAAACACTGCTGACATGGCAGCTACTTAACAAAGAAACAATGCAATTATCCACCATAGTCTTTTGTGATTTTAACATCTGGCTTTTTAACTGCAAAGTATATATTTATTTAGCACTTTGTACCTTGTTCATAGGAAACTGTTATTAGGAAAATGTTTAGTAGGAAGTCTTTAAGTGCATTTTGTTCTGCATACAGGTGATAAAGCTGAGAAAGTTCACATCACTTCCACTTAAAAATTTTAAAGTTCAATCAGCTATTTTCTACATAAAACATTGTTTCTTATCTAAACCATAGATTTGTGAGCTTCATGTAGTTTCCTGAAAATAAATCAAAATTTTTCTTTTATATGAACTGTAAAGATTTGAGGAAAGATTGCTTCTCTAACATAAAGAACATTGTAAATATATAATGTGCATAGCAGCATAGGACTGGCAGCTGTTGAAACAAATGTTGTAAATTATATATGACCTTGCTTAAGACTTATTTTAGTCTTCATCAGTAATAAGTAATTATCTGAAAAAGTTCTCACATCAAATGAAAACATTTTATTAAAAAAAGAACTATCAGTCTAAAGATATTTCTAATAGAGTTTACTGATATACAGCTGGATGCAAATGAAGGAAACCACAATTTCTCTGAAATTTCCTATCCTGCTCCCAATGTATCAGATCTTATGCTACTCTTGCTCTTTCACAAGGAGAGATATCTAATTGTGAATTCATTTATGCTGTTTACACTTCCTTTCTTTGTGAAACCTTACAGAACATAATCCACATTTCTTGAACTCGGTATTTTTTCTTCTTTCACTAGCTTTTTTTTTTTTTTTAATCAAATAACAAGAAAGTAGGTATTACAAGGATAAACATGTGGTTTGTCTTCCAGAGCTTTGGAACAGAGGAATGTGTATGTAGGTTTTTCATTCTGAGAAGTCTATTATATACTAAATTAGCTGAGCAACAGTAAAAAATCAGATTAATTTTAAACATCACTGCACTGAATTAATTCTTTAACAGTTCATGTCTATAGTTGTTTCTTCCTTATCCTTATGTAGTCTCTGTGCCCATGGCTTCAACAGTGACATATAATGTATTCAGTAGGATGGGCTGTATATTTGTGATTATACTATTTGTAATTAATCTTACAACTTTTCTTACCTTATTCTCAGTTCACGTGTTTTTCCGTGATTCCTGCATGCAACTACACATAACTATTTTTAGTCTCCTTCATGGGAATATATGTCACACATGTATGAAAAATGCTTATATGCTGAATTTAGCTTCACTGCTGTGGTGTTAACGAATACTTGCTTTCTGTTGCACATTGTAGTCTTTAGGGTAGGGCTCAAGATAGAGTAATATTAATTATGTCCTAATTAGCTAATTATTAGTTTATGGTTTACTACTCTGGCTACAAGCCCTTACTAAACTCTGTGTTTGCCAATGCTTTGGTTTCTGTGAGTGCTTCTTAAGTGTAGGCATGATATATTATTCAGGTTAGGTTTTAGCACACACCATGTTTTATCCAACATAGGCTTACATTTAGCTTACACTCTGTTTTTATGATGTAATGTAAAAATAGATGACACTTATTAATGGATTTTCTTGTGATTTTACTAAAGTTATGTTTCTTTTCTATCTTCAAAAGAGAGATTCTAGACTCAACCCACAAGAACTACAGTTTTTTTCAGGTCACTAAATTTTTGTTACCACAAGTTTTGGAGTTTTCTTACCAGTTTTACTCTGAAAATGATTATATTCTTATTCTTATTTATTTTCTGCAATTATTTGCTCTAACTAAATTCCAATAAAACATTTTTTTTCACCTTATTTCCTCTTTCTTATTTTATTTATTTCTAATTCTCAGTTCTAATAATTGGGTCCAATTCTATTCAGGGTTTTGGGGAAGGGAGTGTTGGTTTTGAGCAGAGGTTATTCTGTTTAAGTTTGTTTTGTTGTTTTTCTACGCTACATGGGGTCCATAACTTCTTTTAAAGACATAGATAATCTGCAAACCAGATAATGCAGGGAAAAAATCTTGGAAAGTGACTGCAATATTTTTCTTCCAGGAATACTTAAATACACATGATATGATGCCCTCCAAATAGAGAGAAATGAAGTAAGAAAGAATTTATGTTGAAGAGCTTACACAGTTTCTAAATTCATCTGGCCCAGGCAACAGGTAACCCTCAGATTTATAGGCAAACAGATAGTATTTTCCTATAGTTTGACATCATATTTCTGCTCATCATTAATTTTTTTTCCCTTCTTTGCAGTCTCTTGTTATAGCACTTAGGTGACAAACATTTTTTTTTCACTTGAATTTCTTTTCTACCTTCATTTCTATTTCACAGGAGCCTATCTTGCTTAACCTCCAGTCTTCATATCTATAATTTCATTCATGAAAGTTGCACATTGCTAATATCTTTCCTTCCAGTTAATTTGTCCACTAGGGCATACATATGGTCTGTTGCTCAGTTATAAGGCTTCCAGTCCGATCACATCGCCTTTGGAAACATTCTGAACAAGTCCAATCTAACTCATGCACAGAGATTCCCCCCTCCATTCTACCCAAGTAGCTTTGCTTCAGTTATTCCTTTCATGTACAGATCTGGAACATAGTACCACTTTGGGTTCAACCTTCCTGGAAACATTCTGATAAACTGGAAATTGTACAAAGAACAATAAAGAGATCAACGTATTATAAAGGGGTGATGTACAAGGAAATATTAAAAAAGATAAATATTTATTGACTGACTAACTGATCACCAAGTCACGTTATGACAGGTCTATAAATATTCAAAGGCCAGGAAAGAGAAAAATTATTATACCTGCAGTACATTTATGTATGTATGTACCTGATCTAGTGGGAGGTGTCCCTGCCCATGGCAATGGGGTTGGAACTAGATGATCTTTAAGGTCCCTTCTGACGCTGGCAATTCTATGATTCTATGATTCTGAAGTAGCCTTTTAAATTCTCTTAAAAACCAATGGTGTATTTCACTGTGTTATCCAGTCCATTGTTCAATCTTCTTTTGTCATTATGGATTTATGAAAATTTAAAATTCCTGCTTAAAATTTCAGCCATCACTGCCTTCATACACTAGTAGTTCTCACTTCTCCCTAGCTGACCTGGGCTTTTAAAAGTACCTCATAAAACCTCTCATATTTAAAAGAGCATTAATGTATCTTATTCTTCTGACAACACCCAGCTACTTTTGTTATAACATTATCTCTTCTAGACACACTTGTTCAAATTTTCATTATAACAGAATATAATTATTTTTTAATTATTCCCCAAGAATCTTTGGACATTTGTACACTGTACTATGCTAGTAATGTACTCACTGGAGCTGTAACTGAATCTCAGTGTCACCTTAGCAAGTAAATGCCATGAAAAACAGACTGTAGACTCAGACTTACATTCTCACCCCATTAATTTTTTCCTACATGATGAAACACTCAGAGGTTGGAGAAAGGAGTCATATGTGAAATGTGTCTCTCAGAGGAAAGAACTGAATCTGGGATACCAAAATACTGGGCTGAGTCCTCTAGCCAGTGAACTAACACGTGAAAGAGGAAGAAAAGTGAATATACATATTTTGTTAAGGATTGTTAAGGGGTTTTGAAGCTTCACTGGTGAAGTCCAGAGACCTTAAATATCTTCAGAGTTATGTGATTGTTGAATAGATACTTAAGGATCTAAATTTTGGTTTACTGGAATATGTGGCATCAGTTTGTCAGATAAAATCACGTAGATCCTTTAATAAATCCCAGTCTTAGTTATGTAATTCATTGTGCGCAGTAAGGAGGTATTATCTACCTCCATGATTTTTTTTGTTATATTGTATTGTTTTGGTAAAAAAAATGTATATTCCCTATTCACAAACAATCCATGCTACTCTGTGAAGGATTATTCCAAACCAAAAAGTCCAAGGTCTTTTCTGAATGTAAAAAATTCAGAACAGTACATTAGGAACTGATGTTCAGTATCCTAATCTGGTGAAACAAAACTCAGAAACTATGTATTTATGTAGGTTTACATTTTCATTTAACTAATCCAATAATATATGTTGCTCGGAGCATGATTAATGAAACTTTGCCTCCCAGAGTAAAGCCCTATGGTCTAAAGAAAAATGTATAAATTTGTAATTACTCCATTGTGTTTGACAGCTTTGAAATAGATTGAACTTAACACTGAAGTTAGCAAAACTCTTCACAGGGAAACTTTCCAAAGATTATTCTCCATGAATAACAGCTGAATGTACTTGATTTTGGTGGCAATATGAGGAAAGATGAGGAAATGCAGACATGCAGAACTGTAAAGTGATAGGAACTTGATTTCTTTTGTGAGCTAGGAAAATCTGTGAACAGTGGCTTTTCACAATATGTTTCCACACATTCAAACAAATACTATGTGCTTTGTGTACAAGAAAGCTACAAAATGTCAGCAAAACAGCTTTTCTGTTGTCTTTCCCTCTCAATGGCCAGCAGTTCTACAATATAACAGATAGAATATGGATGACAGAGATGATATTTGGACCAGATCAGTTCCAGATGTGAGAATCTTCTCTCAAGGTCATCCTTTGAGAGTCATCTTTTTTTTTTTCTATTCCATTTGTCCATATTCTGCTACTCTTTAGCTGTACTTTTCACTTTATTGACTATTTCCCCTGACAGTTTTTGATTGAAGATAGCCATGAAGAAATTCCATCCAAAATTTAACCCAAAATCTATCTTTGATAGATACGGATTGTTACTTCACTTTTAGTAAAGCACTATGCACAAGCATGAAGTATTAGTTGCCTAGAGCTATCTTTCATTCTCAATAATTGATTTATTATCTTCTCATGGTTGGGTCATGTCTCATCCCATTCAGCGGACAATGAGGGAGGTGAATCTTTGTGATCCCCAGAAAGAGGCTGTCCCTGCACGGCAGGGCTGCAGGGGCAGCAGAGACACCACAATGACTCCGAGGAACAATAACAAAACACTTTATTAGTTCTCCCTAATGAAACAGTCAACAAATGGTATGGATAAAGGTGTTCTTTTTGTAGGTGATTATTTTGTGGTGTGACTAAATTACAAGGAAAAGGAAAAAAGTTATTTGAAAAGAGGAAAAGATAGGGGGAGTGAGAGAGTAAGAGAGAGAGAGAAAGATAAAGAGAAATGTTATCACCATTCATGGATCCAGTGACATCTCACTGAATCAGTCTAAGTCTTCAGTGCTTCAGTGGTGGGTTCACTATGATCAATGTCTTCCTGTACCTTTATACCCTTGAGATATCTGTGTGGCATTCCCACTTTCCACAGGAAGTGTTGTTGATTTGCATGAGCTCCATCAGCTAGAGGTAGTGTGGTTTCTGACAGCCACCTCCCCCATGACATAGTCAGCAGGAGCAAGTAACTAAAGAAAAGGCAGAGTCCCACCTACACAGAAATTCTCTCTTCCTTTTGCTAAAGCGTATCTGCAAGGAGACAAAGGTTGGGGGGGGGGGGGGGGGCCNNGGGGAGGCAGGTGAGGGCACAGAGATATTAGGAACAATCAACATTTCTCCCCTCCAGACAGGTCTTTCCAGACCTTATCACCACACAAGGTCTGAGACACACAGTAGCCAGGCTCTTACAGGTTGCTCTTCTGTTTTTTCTCTCCTGATTGCCTTAAATATCTCTGTTTGTAATAAAGCTATCAAACTTTACTTAGCAGACTAATAAAGCTCATCTGACTACTTCTTTAGAGTTGATCCATGTTCCTCCTACAAGCTTTAGACACCTTAGGTGCAAATGTCATTATCTTAAGCTTCCCATATGGAGACAGATGACTTCAGTAAACCATTAAGTTCATAGATGATCTGTGTCACTTATTGGTAATACTGGAGTATTTAGCTAACAAGAAACACAGAATCACAGAAATTGAAAGGGACGTCTGGAGGTCATCTGGTCCAACCAGATTGCTCAAGCAGGGACATTTAGAACCACCTGCCAGGACCACATCCAGACAACTTTTACATATCACTATGGAAAGAGACTCCACAACATCCCACAACATCCATGAGCAACTTGTGCTAGAGCTAAGTCACCCTCAGAACAAAAAAAGTCTTTCCTGATGTTCACATGGAACTTCCTGTGTTTCAGTTTGTGCTCATCGCCTTTTTTCCTGTCACTGGACATCACTGAAAAGAGCCTGTCTCCATCCTGTTTGCATCCTCCCTTTGGGTATTTATTAAGAAAATTTTCATCCTACCCCCACCCTAAGCCTTCACTTCTCTAAGCTAAACAGACCCAGCTTTCTCAGCCTTTCCTCATAGGAGGGATGCTTTAGACCATTAATCATCTTTGTTACACTTTGTTGGACTCTTTCCAATATGCCAGTGTCGCTCTTGTACTGAGAAGCCCAGAACTGGGCACAGAACTCTATGTATTGCCTCACCAGGGCTGAGTAGAGGGGAAAAATAGAAGGGACTTAAAAAACAGTATTCTCCTTTTGAGGACAACCGAACAGCTTGAAGTTACTGTGAAATGAATTTTAGCCTAAATATCGTGCCATCTTCATTCCTACTGCTGTTAAATACTGTACTGAATAGGGATCTTTGATTACTAATATTTATCTGAAGCAGAATTTAGGAGTAAATCAGACTAAATTTTCATTTTTGTTTTAAAAGTCAAAAAGGCATATGGAAGCTAATACTTTCACATGTTAAATTCTTCATTTGCCTAGAAAATGACTCATTGGAATTGCCTCTACCCTGCCAGAAAAAAAAAGAAAAAAAGAAAAAGAAAGACAGTTACCATTGAAGGAAATACAGAATACTCAGATGAAATATCCTGTTGCTAAAATTGCTGGAGGAGACAAGTTCAGTAGATGGTCTCTATGTGTCTACCACACAACAGCATTTACTTTAGCAGAATTAAAAAAAAAACAAACACAAAATAATGGCCAGTAATCTACTCCCTTGTTCAATACTTAGATCACATGCTCAGAGAGCAGAAAAAGATAGATTAGGTCTCTTCTAAGTATATAAAGAATCAAATTCATGATTTTCCCCTAGAAATTCTGAAATATGAGTGAGAATCTCTTACTGTCCACTGAAATAGTGTGATTTTTTCCTGCAGGAAGTTAAAAATTAATCATGTCAGAGACAAGAGTAATTTGGAGATCAGGGCTCTAGGTGTGAACAGAGAATCATGTGGGTTGTGCCATCTTTTCAGATCATATTTAACTAGCTAAAAGGACTTCTGTTCAAAATTTGTTTGGGTTTATTCTTGTTTAGTCTTTTAATTTTTGGATGTAAGAAACATAGATACAGACAGATAATTCATCCAAGATTAAAAAAAAATGTGTAAAACAGACAAAAGGAATTAAATTCTTGATGAAAATCTGGATGAAGACAGAGAGTTCAGAAAACTCTTATACAAGATGTTTCCCTTTTAAATGGCTGAACCTAGACAAGATGGATTCTAAATACTAGTTTGGTTGGGTTTTTTTTTACAGTAAATACGGAGAAATAAGCAGTTCTCTGGCAGAACTGTCTCATCCAGAAATAAATTCTTAAACTATGTGAGATGAACAATGTCTACAACACTACCTATTTCCATAGCATGAGAAAACTCAGAAGTCAAGGTTAATTTACTGGGATGTAGATGGTTATTCCATAGATACCTCATTTTTTTTTTCTGATTTATTCTGCTCTACAAGACTTGTGATTTAACAAGAGCTTGGGTTTCAATCTGGCAGAGTTTAAAATGGTAATGATAATATTTATGTAAATGCTACTGAATATTATATAGTTTTGGAATGTTTACCACACCTGTTGAGTAGCATGGTGTTAATTAAATCTCTTTAATTTCTTTCTGCGAAGTTGATTATTTTGTGAAATTACATGTAAACCTGACATTTACACTGATCATCTCCTCTAAGACATTATTTATGTTGATATTTTGAATGAATAGTGATCTCCTATACAGTGTGATGGGTCTAGAGGCTTATTTGTGCTTCTCAGTAATGACAGGATGAAGCATGATAAGTTCATTAATTGCAGATTTATTCAACCTGTTGCAACTGACAAGAAATATATTAAACTCTCTTTTATAATGTATCCATTTTCTCATCTCATAGATAATGGCTTGTATACTGTGGCCATCTAATTTACTTTTACGGGCACTTTTTGCTGATAACTTTTACTGCTCCAGTCTACCATTGCTTGTTTTTCTTCTGAATAATAATAATAAAGAAAATCTTAAAAGATTTAAATATTAGACTGAGCAGCACCACAGAAGACGAAGAAAATTATTGAGAGGAGTTTTTCAGAGACCTTACACAGGTCATGACCTGAACCCCTAACTGTGTATAAGAGAGGAAGGCCAGATTAAGCATCAGACATTAGATAGAAATTCCTGAGATGGAGGAAATCTAGAAGATTATGAGTTCTCTCAGCAGGAAAAAAACTGCCTTTTTCCCCCATAAATACTCAGCTCCATAGGTTTTGTGACCTGGTAGTAAAGGACAGAGTAGAAGCTATGTCTGAGCAGGTATAAGTCAGATGAGAACGGGTAATTGGAGAAAACGCCATCTGACAACCTCACTTTCATCTCTAGAGGTTTGCTGTCTTTCTCAGGTGCTCAGAATGGGGATGTTGTAGAGAAGCTGTTAAAGCTCATCTCACCTTCATATTATCAGCCCCTGTAACTTATCCATGGAGGTACCAATAATAATGCTGAGATGCTTGCTGGAAGCAACTATTTAGCTTTGACAATAACAGTGAATGAAGGCTTTGTGGTTCAGATAGTTTATTCTCCATCCTGCTGGTGAAAAAGAAATATCTGTGGAGGAGATGGATCCTCCAGGCCAATGCTTGTCTGTGCAGCTTGTGTTGCCAATGAGGATTTAATGTTTGTGATCCTCTTTTCAGATGAAGCAGTTCTAGGGGAGAAAATAAAGCTCACATATAAAATATGCAAGAATGGTAGGAGGAGCTTATACTGCTCTATTATTTGGTAAAGGGCCAAACAAGGAAAATGTGGGCAAATTACTGAGTGGGAAACTGATCTAGTGGCAACAGACTCAGGTAAGTCTAAACTCATAATTTCTTTGCCTTTTTTTTTGTTTTCTTCTCACCAACAGTTTCTTCCAGACCTCTGAACTCCTCCCAGACCTCTGTGCTCAGTGATCAAAGCAGAGAAGACTACCAGCAGTGGATGAGGATCAAGTAAGGGATTACTTACTCATACAAGTCCATCAGACCCTTTGGAGTGTATTTAAGAATCCTGAGTGATATTATGGCAGGACTGCTCTTAAATACCTTCAAAAAATCATGGAGATCAGGATAAAGGTAAATAATGGACCTACGTTCAAGAATGGTCAAAAACATGATCTTGGATGCTACAGGCCAATCAGGCTCACTTTTGTCCTTAGTAGAACTGTGGAATTAGTCACCTTGGAGCACAATTTCTGAATCTGGGAAGGAATAATTCCTGTCAAAACCAAACTTTGGGACTGACAGGCTGGGAAGCAGCTCTGTGAAAGGTCCTAGGGATCTTGGTAAGCTGAGCAGAAACCAGCAACGTGCCCTTACAGCTGCAAAGGCCAAAAGCATCCTGGGTTCTATGAACAGGAGCATGGCCAGTAGTTTCAATGCTCATTATTCTGCATTAAGATACCAAGTTCAGTTCTTGGCCCCTTCATGTAAGACACAGATCAATTGAAGTGAGTTTATCAGAGGGCTACAGGGTAGTCAGGGCTGGAGCATTTGCCCTATAATTATTCAGATATTGTTCTCTGTGCTTGCTTATAGTTTTTGGGGTAATTTGTATTTTGTGACCATACTGAAAAATATTTAAGAAAAAGTACTATACCATTAAGAGACCTCAGTTGCAAATCCTAGCATTATTTGACACAAAGCTCCACAAAATAACTACTTAGCAACTTTCAGCTAATGCTCTCTTTAGTGTTTCTTCTAAAATCACTTCATATACTAATCTCAGATTATGTAAGAATTAATTAAGCAAGATCTGCTTTGTAGAAACACCATGTAAAAAGCAATATATTGTTTCAACAGTGCTGATGAAGACCAAGGCTACTTTCCTTAGCACAGTTATTGCAAAAAAAGTAAAAGTATTAATATGTTAGGTTCTCTTCTGGGAATTCAAGTGTGAACTTTACCCTGCTGATGCTTATTTAAAGCATAGGGTGTGTTCATTCTTATGTCACTGTAATATATTGTTTCTTCCCTCCTCAACTCCCCCTTTCTCTTCTAAATTCTTTCCCTCACCTCTCCAACTGTAATATCTGCCTTTCAGGGGGAGTAGGAAAACAATAGCAAAAAAAGTAAATTTAAAAAGATGGTATAAGGCAAACCTGATGGCAAAGATTCCTGTGACAGTCAACTGAATATTTTCATTAACAGCCTTAGCTGCTTCATACCCTGCAGTTAGACATGTGACACCTTAATATAGAAACAGCACAGGTATATAACTGAAACCCCAAAGAGTAAATCCCAACCACATGGAAGGGCAAAGAAAACCTTGCTGTTAAATAATTACTTAGTAGTTCTCTAAGCACAAGATACAGCACTTAAAAAACAACATTGATAACAACAAATGGATAATAAGTGATTGAATAAAAATATTTAAAACTAATATGATTACGTTCCTTTATTTTCAAAAGCAGAAAACCTGAATTATTTAGAACTACTGAAAAAAGTTCTCTGACATGAGCCCCTTTTATAAGAACTGTCAGTTACTGGATGCTTGGCAAGCTAGTTTTCTTATTTACCCATTCAGAAACCTTTACAGTAAGGTGTTTCTGGATTTCATGTCTATGCCTAAAAAGGATATTTTTTAAAGTCTTCTAACATTCATAAATATAGTTGATTGGAACAATTGTACAATTCATATTGTACAATTCATATTTCCCTATTGTACCCTAGCTTGTTGGATGCAGTATTTAGTATTATCCTTTTATATGCACTGTCATTCATATGGCATGATCATAGGATGTCAGGGTTTGGAAGGGATCTTGGAGATCTTTGAGTCCAACCCCCCTGCCAGAGCAGGATCATATAATCTAGCACAGGTCACACAGGAACGCAGACAGGCAGGTTTTGAAAATTCACCCAGAAGGAGACTCCACCACCTCTCTGGGGAGGCTGTTCTGGTGCTCTGAGACCCTTAAAGTAAAGAAGTTCCTCCTCATGTTTAAGGTGGAACCTCCTGTGCTCCAGCTTACATCCATTCCCCCTTGTCCTATTACAGGGCACGAGTAAGAAGAGGCAGAAATAGAACTTCCTTATCCTAATCAATTTGTATGAGCAATTCTTTTTGCATGAACAATCAGATTTACTGATCCAGGAGATAGATCATTAATGCTCCTTTAGAGCAAAGATGCTCACTAGGGATGCCAGAGACCCACAGAGCTGTTCTTCTATATGCACAGGTAATAAATGCTATTGGAGGAATATATATCATAAGAACTGTACATAGCTGAATACACGCAAAGGAATGATAAATCTATAATCTTGCCTCACAGCAGTTCTTTTTTCAAAATTCCATTTATTACAGAAATTGCAGAATACATTACCAACCTGTAATTACCAACACCTTCTCCCCAAATTCAACAATTCTTAAAATTATTTAAATTTAGTTAACAACAATAACTTATAATAGATGTTCTCTTTTAAAAAAATCATTAGTAAAGTTCCTCTGTTCTTCTTTACCTTGTAGAAGCTTATGTTTCCATTGATCTCTGTTGGTTTTGACTGAATAATAGATGTATGTTACAAGTTTCTAGCTAGAAATTATGCTTTTGTGTAGGCCTCATTGAAATTAGTTGCAAAAACTCCTACTCTTTTTCAGTAAGAGAAGAAATGCCCTCCTTAGTGTCACAGATAGCAACAACATGGTGATTTAAATATCATGGAAGTCCATTTTTCTCTAAATTAGAAAAAATCAGCAAAGCCTTAGCAAAGATAATGTTGATTCTGTCATGCAGATCAGCACACCCACCTAACTTGGTGTCATCTGCGAATTTACTGATGATAGACTCTATGCCCTCATCGAGATCATCAATAAAGATGTTAAAGAGAAATGGTCCTAACACTGAGCCTTGAGAAACACCACTTGTGACCTGCCGCCAGCTGGATTTAATACCATTGGCCACTACTCTCTGGGCCCGTCTGTCCAGCCAGTACTTGATCCAGCAGATCGTATTCTCATCCAGGTCATTAACAGACAGTTTTTCCATTAGAAATCTATGGGGAACAGTGTCAAATGCTTTCCGTAAGTCCAGATAGAGAACATCCACAGCCTTTCCTTCGTCCAGTAGTCGGGTCATCTTGTCATAGAAGGAGATTGGGTTCGTCAGGCAAGATCTGCCTGTCCTGGACCCATGCTCACTGGGTCTGATCCACTGGTTGTCCTCTATATGGCTTGTAAGAGCACTCAAGATGATCTGCTCCATGACCTTCCCTGGTACCGAGGTCAGACTAACAGGTCTAGAGTTACCTGTGTCCTCCTTTCTGCTTTTCTTGCAGATGGATGTCACATTTGCTAACCTCCAGTCCATTGGGACCTCCCCAGTTAGCCACGACTTCATATAAATAGTGGAAAGTGGCCTGGCAATCACATCCGCCAGCTCTTTCAGTGCCCTGGGGCATAACCCATCCAGTCCCATAGATTTCTGTGTATCCAAGTGGTGTAGAAGGGCCTTGACCACCCCCTCTTTAATCATGATAACCTCATTCTGCTTTCCCTCCCTGTCTCCCATTTTATGAGGCTGGATGTCCAGGGGATAGCTTGTTCCACTACTGAAGACTGAGGCAAAGTGGGTGTTAAGCACCTCAACCTTTTCCTCATCCTTGGTTACTAAATTTCCCTCTGCATCCAATAAAGGATGGAATCCCCTAGTTCTCCCTTTGTTATTAATGAATTTATAGAAACATTTTTTATTATCCTTCACAGACGTAGCTAGGTTAAGCTCTAGCTGCACTTTAGCCCTCCTAATCTTCACCCTGCATTGCTTCACTACATCTTTATAGTCTGCATGAGAGATCTGTCCTCTCTTCCAACAGTCATAGCCTCTCCTTTTGTTCTTGATGTCCATTCAGGGGTCCCTGTTTAGCCAGGCCAGTCTCTTTCCCTATCTGCTTGGTAGGGACAGCCAGCTCCTGCACTTTCTTTCTTGAAGTATGTCCAGCCTTGCTGGACTGCTATATCCCTCAGCACATCCTCCCAAGGGACTCTGTCAATCAGTTTCCTGAACAGGTCAAAGTTTGCCCTCCGGAAGTCTAAGGTGGCAGTTTTACTAAACCCTCTCCTTGTTTCCCTGCTGATCATTGATGTGGAGACCAATACAACTGGAATTAATACAAGGAAATCATATGATTTACAATACATTAAGGGATTTTTTTAATCTTTCCCTCGAAGTGAATCACCAAAATCGACAAAACATTCTACTTTCCATTTAACAGAATATATATTACTATTCAGCATTGTCTTCATTATTCCTGCTTCTGATTTTTGAATGCTTACTTTCAGAAATAATCAGTTCAGATAGATCTGAATCAGAAAAAAAACCACACTTTACTAATCCTTTCCCTTGTTTCTTTACAAAAAGTATTATTTTTCCTGTCATTAATTAACCCTTTAATTTAGGACCACACTTCACGTATAATGATCATAGAATCATAGTATCACAGAATGGTAGGGGTTGGAAGGGAATTCTGGAGATCATCAAGTCCAACCCCCTGCCAGCGCAGAAACACCTGGGGCAGGCCACACAAGAACAGATCGAGGCAGGTCTTGAAAGTCTCTAGAGAAGAAGACTCCACAACGTCCCTGGGCATCCTGTTCCAGTACTCTATCACTTTCACAGTGAAAGGTTTTCCTCATGTTGAGGTGGGGCTTCTTGTGTTTCACCTTGCTACCGTTACTTCTTGTCCTAGCACTGGGCACCACTGAAAAGAGACTGGCCCCTTCTACTTGATACCCACCCTTTAGATATTTGTAAACATTCATAAGATCCCCTCTCAGTCTTCTCTTTTCCAACCTAAACAGTCTCAGGGCTCTCAGCCTTTCCTCATAAGAGAAATGTTCCAGTCCCTTCATCATCCTTTTAGCTCTCTGTTGGACTCTCTCTAGTATTTCCCTGTCCCTCTTGAACTGGGGAGACAAGAATATCAGATATAATATGCCACCAACCTTAAAAGAAGAAATAACAAAAGAAGTGGAAGAAAAGACAAATAAAACTGGCTTCTGCTATACTTCAGAGAAGAAAATAAAGGTAGTGCTGCACAGCTGTGTACACAGTTACACATTTATTTCAAACATGTCACTTTTCAGTGCTGGTAACACACTGGAATTGCTGTATCTGAGACAGTAACTGCCTTCCATGCTAGAGAATCTGAGTATATCAAGTAAACTGCACAATAATAGAAATTTTTAAAACAGGGATACAATGAAAAGTTATAGAAAATGTTGATATTTTGGCAACTGTCCTGAGACATATTTGCCAGGAATGGTAGGTCCAAAGAGAATTTGGGGTTGAGTTGACCTGAGATAATATGAAATTGTTCTATGCCAGTATTGTTAAATCTGCAAAGGACCTGAGACTGTGCATTCAGAGAACAGCTGTATGTATGTTCACTATACAATTTAACTGAAGCTTCTGAATATTATTACAGATAAATCTATGTAGATTATCAATAAACGTGACAGTGTCTTCCCTCTAATAAAGCTGAAAGTGGTTAGTAAAATGATGCTCTCTTCTGAAGACTCCCAACAAATAGTGTAAGACCTCCCTCTTTGTTTGGACTTTCTATTAAGTCATATTCTGGCAATTTCACTTGAATAGGTGTCCAAAGGCTTTTCTCCCACTATCAAGCAAGACAAGAAGAATATAGAATGGCAAAGCTATTAAAAAAAGAAAAAAAAAATTATTTGTGCCTGAGGAGAAAGGGTGAGCAGTGAAAAAGTATATCCTTACACAGATTAGGATATGACAAGAGTCAAGGGGCATTACCTGAAACACAGAAGGTTCTGTATGAACATCAGGAAACACTTTTTCACTGTGAAGGTGACTAAGCACTAGCAGAGATTGCCCAGGGGGTTGTGGAGCTTCCCTCCTTGGAGATATTCAAAAGCTATCTGGACATGATCCTGGGAAACCATCTCTAGGTGGCCCTGTTTTAGCGAGGTGGTTGGACCAGGTGACCTCCAGAGGTCCCTTCCAACCTCTGCCATTTTATGATTCTGTGATTACTGAAATGTTAATGATCCTTCCTATATCTGAGAGATGAACACAGAAAAATAACCAAGATAAATTAAAGGCATTATGTGATTGTGGTTTTCTTAAAATATCACAAGATTCAAGACAGTAAAAAATTAAAGAAATTTATCAAGTAAATTTACTACTTTTCAGAATGAAATTTGCTACTTTTCAGAATGAAATTTTATTAATCAAATTTAATCAGTGATTTTTGCTACTTGTAAAAGACTCACGGGAACATCTGACACTTGTCTCTCAACCTTAGAGGTAGAGGCAGGGAAAATAACCCAGGAAGAACCACATGAGACTTAAAACAACTCTACTATATCTGATTTTTCTAAATGAAAAAAAAAAAAAAGATATTTTCTTCTCAATTGCTTAGATTCATTTTCTGGTCTGTCTCTTGCTTATCTGTATTGTTAACAAGCTCTATGGCATAATTCTAGATGGGTCTAGATGTGAAAAATGGTTCTTACCTAGGTATGTCCATGTGTTTCAATAGATAGCCTGGGCCTGAAAATACTTTTTTTCTTGCACTCTTCTGAGGGTTAATAAAGTTTGAATGCAGTCTGTGCCATGCCACCTGACCTCATGATAATAATGTGTTCCCTGGCCCGTATTGATTATAAGCATTAATATAACCAATGAATCTAAATCTCTGCATTCGCAACTCATCTTTAAAATCCAGCTTTCTTATGTATAATATCTGAAGGGTAGCATCCTGTTTAACTCCTTCCTCATCTGTTCTCACAACTTCTTCAGTTTATAGACAGACAAATTAGAAACAAACCTTTAAATGCTTTGAGCAGACCTAGATGGATAAGCAGGGACATGTGGCTGCAGCTTATATGTCTAAGATCTGATTTTGAAAATTCAGGTTCTTTTTTGTTACAATAAATACCAAGACTTAGGGAATCATCATTGCATTTCTTTAATTTTCATTAATATATGATACCCAAAAGACAAAGATCTAATATTGCTTTTTCTCCATTACTCCAAATATTTTAATTTGTCTTTACTTTCTGTTTTTCTGTATAGTGAAGTAGGCATTTTCAGCTTCAGAATTTTATATATTACACTCCTTGTCTAATTTCTTTTAAGTTTCCATTTGATATTTCAGTTCTAAGTATACATGGATAAAATCACTAACACTTTACTCTGATCTCTCCACCATTGCTTTTCATAGGTAAAAACACTGTCTCCAGCAGTATGACTGTAAAATCTGCTGCCTCAGAGGTGTAGTTCCTCTATACAGTCAAGCAGCACCCTTGGGAAATGGTTAGCTGCCATGAGCAAATCATGTCCTTTAAGATGCCCCTACTGACTGAGAGTAGTACTCACTGATCTTTCCTACTGTGATGTTTCTAGATTTTTTTATTTTTCCTTGGCAGTCGCTGTAATGTATAGGCAGTAAAAGGAGACAGAAAATAAAAAGTCCCTGTGAAAGGAACAAAAACATTTGTAGTCCTGCTGTAGTGAGAGAATAAAAGATCCCTAAGTACAAAGAGACAAGTGGTGAACCCCCGTCAGTCATCCAGCTACTGTCTTTTTTTACTCTCCCCCAGACACTTGTAAAAAATATTTCTTGGGAATTCAGCTGTAAACCAGATCTTGTGGAACAATGTGTCCATATGTTTTATTAAACAGCAAAAGCAAGACAACTCAGAATGTGAAAATTTAGTCAACCAGAATTTCAACCTTTAATGTTTGCATGCACAATTTTGTGAAGAGATGTCACTTGAGCACATAGGATCCTTAATTTGATGTACTTACATTAAAGCTTCAGGAATTTACACTTGGGTGAAAGAACAGCTACATATTTTTAATATTTTCGCCACTTTTTTTTTTTTTGGCAGCATTTCATAAACATTTTGCCCAACTAATCACACAGAATATTTTAGTTTTATAAAGTTAGGGATTTTGTGCATGGAATCCAGAACGAATTCAGAATTTCAGCAACCCTGTCTCTCTTGTCAATAGCCTTCTAAGACTGCATTGAATAGTTCATGCACTAATTCATAGTAATTCTCACTAATGCATCACCTTCATTAGCACATTCATTATGTATTTCACCATATAATAACCTGATGCAAACCAAAGATGCAAACTTATTTAGAAGAGTGAGATTTTGAGGAATATGAACATAATGGGAAATCAAATTAGGCTCTAGACTGTAGATAGTAAAAGTGTCAAATTAGATTGTGTGAAATTAAACCTAATACAGGTTTAACAGGCAAGCCAAGAGTCTAAGGCTCTGCTATACACAATGTATACATAAAGTGGGATTTGGCTGCCTAAGCATAAGTACCAAGTGTTATTTCAGCTTTGTATGTGCTTGAAATAGCTATATAAAACCAGCAGATACAATACAGGATTAACATCAGACACACACTCTTCTAGTAAAGCACTTGAGGGTCAGATGGGGTACATTAGCTAACACAATGTTGCACAAATGCCTATGCTTTAGCAACAAAATCCATACCTAGACATTAACTGAACAGAATGGAAGTTTACGAACTTCTCACACATGCTAACTTTTAAAAGTACATGTCAAAATTTATGTCTACAGTCTGAATCTGAATTCAGACTGGATCTTGGTTGCACAAACATTAGTGTTGAGAGCCATTTGAAGCGACTGGTTATATTTCATCCAGCTTTCAGTCAACACTACAGGAGGGGCAGGGTATCCCTTAAATCTTACATTATATCTGTTATTACTGTACACTTGACTTGAGCACTCTAGACCTTCAGACTAGAAGGCTATGTTCTGGCAAGTGCATTCTGTGGTGTATCCCAGGGGCCAACACTGGGTCCAGTGTTGTTTAATCCCTTTATTAATGATCTGGTGATGGGGAATAGCTCACCGTTAGTAAGTTTGCTGATGGCACAAAATTGAGAGCAATCACTGATATTGCCATCCAGAGGGACCTTGACAAGCTGGAGAAATGGGCTAACAGGAATGTCATGGAGTTCAACAAGGGAAGTGCGAAGTTCTTCAACTGGGGAGAAACAACTTCAGCACCAGTACAAGCTGGAGACCATCCAGCTGGAGAGCAGCTTCGCAAGAAAGGACCTGTCAGTACTGGTGGACAGTGTTTAACATGGGCCAAACGTGTGCCCTCACCACAAATGTTAATGGGCTGCATTAGAAGGAGTCTTGCCAGCAGGTTTAAGTGGGTGATCCTTCACCTCTACTCAGCCCTGGAGAGGCCACACATGAAGTATTGTGCCCAGTTCTGAGCTCCTCAGTACAAGAGAAGCAGGGACATAGTGGAGAGAGTCCAACAAATGGCTGCAAGGATGGTGAAGGGACTGGAACACCTTCCTATGAGGAAAGGCTGAGGGACCTAGGACTGTTTAGCCTAGAGAGAAGTCTCAGAGATAATATTATCAATGTGTATAGATACATGAAGACAGGCTTTATAGAGGACACAGCTAGGTTCTTCTCAGTGATGACTAGTGGCAGGACAAGAGGCAATAGGCACAATTTGAAACTTCTGTGTTTCAAGTTCTGGTTGAACATCAGGAAAAACTTTTTCACTGAGAGGTTAATTGAGCATAGGTTTCCTAGTGATGTTGTGGAGTTTTATTCTATGGAGTATTTAGAAATAGTCTGGATGTGGTCCTGGGAAACAACATGACCTCCAAAGTTCATGAATTATATTAATTCTGTGATATATATTTATAAATATATTTCCATCTTTCTGCTGTATATTCATTTGCTAACTGTATTTTTCCATGTGCAGGTTTGATATGCCACTGATTGAAAAATAACATCAGAGTGACTACATTCCTTATTTCAGACACACAACAGTTCAAACAAAAGAGAATTATGTGATTCCAGTGAAGGAGTAGGAGTGTCATTCCATTGTTTATTTGCTTCTGTTGATCTCAGAGATGCAATACATAAAATATGCACCAAATCCTGTAAGAAAATCAACAACTAGAATCTAGGAATTACAAATTAAAACTTAAAATATAATTCATACCAAAATTTTGGGACTAGAAGCTGATTCCTATGAGTACTTTTGACCATTAATGCTGATTTTCAAACTTCTTTTCTTTCTTTTTTTTTTTTTTTTTTTGGAAACACTATCATCCTTGACCTTAAAGAAAAAAAATAAATTAAACTTTAGAAATATAACGTACATTAGATTTTTTTTTCCTTAGAATGAGTCTCATTAATATATACATAATTCTGATGAAAAGAAATAGTTTTACAGGAGGAAGATAAGCAACATAGTATGTGATCAGTATTCAAATCTTACAGTGAATGTTTTTCTGATCTTGAGATAATAACATTATTTGTTACTATTAAGATGCTGGCAGAAATATCTACATGGCAGCTTACATTTTGCACTTCCAGAAGAATGATTTGGAGCTCAGTATATATATGACCTTTTCCTACTTCACTGACAATTAATAGATTAAAGAAGCTCTAACCTTATTTGGAAACCTGATTTATTAAATGCTATCACAGTAATCTTGTATTCATATGCAGGGTGAAAATGTGTTTCAAATTCCACTTAGATTTTCCTGTAAAAACAACACATTGAAGATTCTTTTTTTCTTAGATGATAAATGAATTAATTCACCTAATAACAACGCTCATTCATGCACGTTATTGATATAGTAAGAGAAATATTCTGCTACACATAATAAAATAACCCCTTTGATAGTTTTGTTTGTTTGTTTGTTTCTGGATGTTTTGTGAATGTTTAAGTACTTCATTTATTATTTCAGAAGTACCTCACTAAGTACTCCTAATCCTGGTGAAAGTCCATAAAAATGACTATGATTCATGAAAACCTAAGTTTTCCCCTCTTTGTTATGAATTTCAATGTAGATATGGGTTCACCTGATAGAATTCAGTGCTACAAGTAGGACTAGGCCTGGGAGTAAAACTCATCACAATTACAAAACCAAAACAATTGAATGTTAATGCATCTTCAAATGAACTTTCTTTTAACTTTTTGAGAGTGGGAGTTAACATTTAATTACTTCATGACATCTCTTTATATGTGCACTTATGTTTGCTAAAAAGTGAAGTCTTATTAACTCAAGGTAGGTTGTGAGCAATGTCTTTATGTATTTTTTTATGTAAATTCAAGTTGTATATGTTGATTATGCAAAGGTTAGTTAGTAGTTTAACTGTGCAGTAGTTTACATATCAAGCCTAAACATGATTATATTATGGACTGAAATGTAAGGGCTACATTAATGATCAGTTTTGTATTCTCATCTATATTTTAACATCATCTTTTTTCTTTCTTATTACTTTCTGGTATGTGATTAATTTGGGGACCTAGAAATGTCAAGTCAAATCTCATCTTACCTTTCATGTGAAGAAAAGCTGAACATACAGATTTATACCACTGTTCAAAATCTCTCTTCTATAAAGATCAGACACTAGTTGCACTTCTCTCCTCATGCACTTTCTTCCACACTTGCCTTGATCTGTTCCTCAGGGTCTAAGAAAAAACTGACAAGTATTGATTTAGTTTTTGGAGAGGCCCAGATTTATTCATAGATTTTGGAGGCGAAGCTGCTAAGGCAGACACCAATGACCCTAGTACTGCAGCCAAGTCCAACAGAGCTCTGTGCCTTTCTGAGAAGATCTACTGGCATCTAAATAACATATGAACAGCATGATTTATTAGATTACACAAAGCAAATTTCTGCACTCAAGCCATATCTCTGGTGCTTTGTCCTTTATTGCCAAGTCATTAACTTTCTTCCTTAGTTTCCTGTGAAGTTGAGATAAAATACTAAGTACTTAACATCTGTGAAGTACAATATAAATGACAACAAGCACCAAAATTACACATTGCCCTGTAGTGTAGTTGGTAGGCCTAAGGATTTGATTCACTCCTCTCTGTCTCTTAGAAAGCTATCTATTTCATTGCCTTGGAAATTTTAGGAAATGCAAGCCAGTTACAGGTATGAGTCTTGGTTGTCCTTTTCACAAGGGATGTAGAAAAAATGAAAGTTGTATTCATGGTATTCTCTTTGTAAAAGAAACACAAAATTCTAAGTAAGACTTGCCCGGTCTGAACAAATCAGTGAATTCTTTCCAGTGTCAGGCTGGCAGAACATGCACTTGTGTGACTGCAAAGATAGAAATTTGACAGTGCAGTGAACAATTATTCTTCTGGTCTAACAAATTTGTATACTGGTGTGCTTAACTAATTAAGCTGTATGTATACATACAGCTCTGAAGAGAGGGGAAAGATCACCTATCTCAACCTGCTGGCAATTCTGTCTAATGCAGCTCTGGAAGTTGTTCTGCTTTACCATAAAGGGTATTTTGCTAGCTCATTATCAGCTTGTTGTCCACCAGGATATTCAGGTTCTTTACTGCAAAGCTTCTCTTCTGCTGGCAAGCCCCCAGCATTTACTGGTGCATGAGGTTATTCCTTCCCAAAGTGCAGAAATTGTCATTATCCATTGATGAACTTCATGAGGTTTCTTTCTGCCCATTTCTCTAGATTGCTAAGCTCCCTCTGTACTGTAGAACAACTAGTTGGTGAATCAACCACTCCTCACAGTTTTGTATCATCAGCAAACTTGATGAGGATGTATTCTGCCCCATCACCCAGATCATTAATGAAGCTATTTATCAAGCAGTATTGGCGCCAATGTGAGCCACTGGGTAAAAACATTGGTGTCTGGGCTCCAGCTGCTCTTTACACTGTTGATCACAACTTTCTGAACCTGGTGGTTCAACTAATGTTCATCCCACTTCAATGTCCACTTAACTAGTACATACTTTATCAGTTTGTCTATGTGGATTTCACAGGAGAATATTTCAAAAGCTTTGCCAAAATTAAGATAAATAACATTCACTGTTCTCCCCTCATCCATACCACTCATTTGTTTGTATTGGGCTATTTGTTTTCTTAAACACCATTCCTTCTTCATAAATCTATGTTGATTATTCCCAACCACCTTGTTCTTTCTGTGTTTGGAAATTGTTTCAAGGATGATTCACTACATCCCTTTCCTAGGGATTGAGGTGAGGCTGACCCACATTAAATTCTTGGAGCTTTTTTCTTCTTATTCCTCAAGATAACAGTGACTTTTTTTTTTTCTTTCACTCCTCAGAAAGTTGTCCTGATTCTTTCAAAGGTTATGGAGAGCAGCCTCAAAATTACATTGCCCAGCTCCCTCAGCACTTTTGGATTCATCCCACTAGTCTTTGTGGACTTGTATATGTCCAGTTTGTTTAAATGATCCCTAACTTCATCCTCCTCCACCAAGGGTAAGTCTTCCCCGTTCCCGACTTTCCTTGTGGTGACTGGTACCTGGGATTTTGAGAAACTGACCTTACTGGTAAAGACTGAGGTGAAGAAGGCATTAAGTGCTTTTGGTCTTTTCTATGACCTTTATTACTAGGTCTTCTGTACTGCAGTGAACTCAGATCTTCCCTAGCCTTCCTTTTGCTGCTGATATACTTGTAGAATCATTTCTTGTTGCTCTTCATATATCTCATCAGATACAACTCCAGATGAGCTTTGACTTTCTTGAGATTCTCCCTTTATAGAGTATTTATATTCATCCTGAGTCACATGTCCCTGCTTCCACCTCTTGAGTGTTTTCTTTGTCTGATATTTAGTTAGAAGTTCCCTGTTCATGCATGCAGCTCTAGACAAATGTGTCATGGCAGTCATAAGGTGAGTTCAACCTAGCATGACATCTATGGCTCTTAAATGTGCAAGAACCCCCAGCGGTATTCAACTGCACACACAGAGACATCTAATGCCACTTAAAGCAGTGTCATGTCTCAGTCATGTACGCATAGATGTCAGCTATGACATGGCTATGAAAAATCTGTGCTCTTCTGGAGTAAAGGCTAGAAGTCAGGAAGTATACATGAACTAAATCACCTGACAGGGAACATGCAGGTGACTAAAGACCTGACTGACTGTGGAAGCACAGTGACAATGATCCATGCCACCTAAAAGTATACTAAATCCATCATATCATTTTCTAATATAATCAAATAAGGCCTCTCAAATGACAATATATGTTTGTGTCTAGACCACTGTATTGAGACTAAATTTTTGTCTGTGTCATGGTTTAGGGTCAGGGCATCCTCTTAGACCAATAACAGATGCTCTCTATTAACCCCCCTCCCTCCCCAAAGGGGAAGAGAAAGGGAAAAAGGGAGAGAGACTCTGTGATTAGAAAAGGAAACTAGAACAGCATTAATGAAAATGAAAACAATAATATTAAAAAATATAATATATACAAATATATACAAAACTGGTATTGAACCCAACCCCCCTGATGGCAATTACATCAC
>VWZY01004136.1:1298-16785 GCA_013399075.1 Chloroceryle aenea
GTTACGGAAAGGTGGTGGAGGTTTACGCTCTTTGTACCTGGGAGAAGTAAGAGAAGCGCCCAAATCAAGAAGCGCCTTTGAATCCTGGGTTGAATGCAAGACTAACAGTGTGACAGGCTCTGCTGGAGACTCAGGCAGGGTCATTTTCCTCTCTCCATTTGCCAAAGATCTCTGGGTCTGTGGGACAAACATTGACTGTGAAATTATAATAAACACGAGGACTGACTGATTCTTGGTGTGCACGTTTTTTGGCTTGGGGATTGGTTTGGGTTTGGGTTTGGGTTTTGTTGTTGTTGGGTGGGTGGATTCACCATCCCTGGAGGTTTTTAAAAAGAGATTAGACATGGACCTTAGTGCCATGATATAGTAATTGGAGTTGGATCGGGGGTTGGATCGATGATCTTGGAGGTCTTTTCCAACCCAATCTATTCTATGATTCTATGATTTCACATGGACCCATCACACTGGGCTACCTTTCCAAGAAAATAAGGAAAAGTTATTCCGTTGAAGGTTCTGTACATAAAAAGCTTATCACCAATTGCAATGACTGAATATACAAGCAGCAATATTTCCTCCCTTATGAAGTTATCTTCATTCCTGCAATGCTGCAATTCTGCCATGCTATGTATAATTATGTTTTATGTAACAATAGCACCTGGTAGATTGAATTGGAGTAATATGTCACTCAAAAGAACTGATTTATTTGCCAAACATCTTAGCTGTCTGTGTAGCATTGCAGGGAGTATGGGGAATAAACAAGTGTAGGAAAAACTCTGATTTAATTGGCATAACAGAGACTTGATATGATATATCACGGTTTGGGGAATACTAATATGTTGTCCAAGAAGGACTGACTAGGGAATGAATAAGGGAGGTGTCATTCTCTCACATATTAAAGATGCAATAAGGGATGGAAGTGAAGAGCTAAACCTGATGCATGGTGAAAATTAGGGAAAGTACAGTTTTGAGATGGAGGTATATGCAGACCATTAGCCCACAAGCATCATTTGGATTATTTTTTCCCTGAATACCTCAAGGAATCATCTAAAGTACAGGACTGGGTATTAAAAAAAAACTTATAAAAAGGGCAAATGGCAAACTCAGAATGTCTACATAACTGTTGATACTCACTCATGATAGTTGTTTGATAGAGAAATTTGAGAATGCAGATAGGACTGCTGTTCTTCTGGGTTCAAGTCTTACCACCTGGCAGAGCAGAAATCAGGTTCAGTAAGAGTGACCAAGAACTGAAAAAGCACTTGGCTAAGAGAAAGGGAATGAAGATTTTAAAAATAAACCAAATTAGTTTAAAGATTGAATTCAGAAATCTGGTATGGGAGAAAAGTCTAAGAGGAAAAAGTCTTAGAGGAATGCTGACATTTCGTCAAGGAAACAACAGAGGTTACAAGTTATCCCAGTGCAGAGTAAAGCATGGAGACCATTGCTGAACAGTGACCTTTGTATACAGGGAAGTATACAAAAGCAGAAATTAGGTTAGATTAGGTAGGATTTAAAAAAGATTAGAAATTAGGTTAGATTATATAAGACTTGTACAAATAAGTAGATTTTATAGACAGAAAGTCAGAAAAGAAAAGCATGACCATCAAGAGAAAATGAAGAATATGAGTAGTGTGTTAACAGTAAATAAAAAGTTAGTCCGTAATACAGCAGAGATGGAAAACTAACTACAGATGGTGGTGGACCAAAGTGTTAAAGGTGCTTTTCTATCTGTCCTTAAAGATCAGTTACAAATTAGTGGAGGAGTACAATTTAGTAGCATTGGCAAAGGCATAAAGTGTCAGTGTGCATTTGAGAAAGAACATGTTGGGGAGAATTTGCGGGGGGGGAAGTCAATTTTATTAAGTTGCCCAGGCTTGATTAATTTCTTTCTAAGTAGTTGAAAAATTTTCCAAATGGCTCTCATATGTGTAAACTCATGGAGGAAATAGAGATACCAGAGAATGGAATGCAATAAGATAGTGCTTATATTTAAAATGAGGATATAAGAGAATATGGAAGAAAGCAGATTATCAGCAGATAGTATGGATCTCTGGAAAGTAAGGTGGCTTCAAAATAGTTTGGTTCTATCATGGGGTATCATGCTTTGTGAATAGAGAAGTAAGTGTAACTGCTCTGTATCTTGATTTTTAACACAGTTGGAGCTGCTATTCTTACAGTTTAGTGAAATATGGCTTAGATGAAATATGAATGACAAAGCAGATGAATAATAGTACCAAACAAAATATTAATCTGTTGTACTTTCTAAAGCAAAACTATGCCAAATATGGCTCTGCAGAGTCTATTCTGGATCCAGTTGTGTTTAGTACTTTCATGGAAATCCAGGTGAAGGAATCGAGCCCATATATGTGTGCATAACATGTAGATTACACGGAGTTGAAGAGTACCACCACAAGAGTATATAAGCTTCCTGGGAAATGTAATTAAAATTTAAACAGGAAAAAAAATACGTGGAATAAACTTAGGATTCAATAGGAGTGAGAAGAAAGTTATTGTAGATTACTTAATTTACAAATGTAATAAGCTATCAATATATATGGTGTGTTAATAGAGATTAGATAGTAAAAAATAGCAAAATCTGATAAATTAGGTGAATTGTAGCCTGCACAGAAGTGAAAAATGTCATGCTACGGAAAAAAACCCAAACGACCAAACAAAAAAACAAACAAACAAAATATTCCAGGAAGTAAAGAGAATTTTATACACAAGACAAATGAAATAATTCTCCCACTCCACAGCACTGGAAAGTCTCAGCTGCAATTTTACAGCCAAGTTACTGTATTCTTTAGAAAAAATATAGCACAACTAAGACAGTAAACAGGAAAGAAATGGGAAAATAGGTGCACATGAGGAGAGTTTGGATCAGGCTATGTTGCTTAGCTTAAAGAAAGTAAGTTTAGGAGGATAACATGGTACGTTATTGATGTCATAAAACATAAGAAGTTGTTACAAAGAAGGAGGGAATAATCTGTTCTCTAAGAGATAAAAAGCATGATTTGCAGTCAGGAAGATTACTGTGATATTATCATAGATTTGTGAAGCATCAGAATAGACTGGGGGGGGGGCTGTGAAGGCTGCATTATTGGATTTCTCTAAGACTAGATTAGAAAAACTTCTCTCAAGATTGAAATACATGTCATTGATTCCTCCACAGAACTCCAAGACCTTCCAGTTGACTTCTCACAGCTTTTCCCAAGAACTTTTATTTTCCTAATTTCCCTCTATTTTTCAAAGTCTCCCTTCTCCTCAATAATCTGCAGATTTCCAGTGACTCCTCTTTCACCCTTCATTAGCTACCTCTTCATCTCCAATTTAAAGTTATTTGAAAAGGTGCTACCCAGTATCAGCATTTTCCAGATCAATTGTTGTAGGAAATGACAGACTTCAAATCCTGGAGCAAGTAATTGCACTTAGAGCTTCACAGATGCTGATACAACTCTGACAGATAGTGCACCAGATGTCCTCATGGACAATCCAGACATTCTTAACATATCTGTCCTTCAGATGTCTTCTCAGTGATCCATCAGTGCCTGAGGATACAATGAACACGTGTATCCCCAGGCACTCATGGATCACTGAGAAGACATCTGAAGCAGCTACATCATGACTGTCTCACAAGGGCTGTCCTGTTGTCTTTCATGTGTCTGAAATGAATGCTGGCAGCCTTACTGCTTACACTAAGTCAAACACACTTCAGTCAATTTCCTTCTCCTTCCATTCAGTTTAATTTTATTTTCCTTTTTTATATCCCATATTCTCCATCTTTGATTCCTTTACCTTCTTCCTTTGTTTCATCTACTCCATTTCCATTTAGTATGGCTAAAGAAAAGAAGCTATTTCAGTCTTATGCCCACAGTTTTGACTTTTCCCATGATTCTTATAACACTCTGATCCTGAATGAATGAAGAACCAGTGATAACCAAATGCCAGACACAGCTAGAAATTCGGATTTCTGCTTTAGCTTCACTCCATGCTACTGGTTCACAGACAGATGAAGAAATCATGAGTTTTGATGTATTTACATGCCAGTGGATAGCATATATCCATTTAAGTAAATTTGTTTTTAAAATCTGGGAAAATATAGATAATATCTATATTAATAATATCTATATTTTAGATATTAGATAGACATTACACCTATGTTTACATATTTAAAAAATAATATAGGTAATAGAAGTTTTGTAACAGCACCTCAGTTCCTATTTCAACATTTCCAAAATAAAATATTACGTCTTTATTCTGAAAGGACTTTATTTTTCAATTTTCATATTTTAATTCAAATAACAACTGCAACACATTCCAAATCTAAAATGAAATATAACACTACAAGTAACCACAATTCTGTCACTGTTTCAGTTTTTCCTCTCTGCTTTTCCATATTTCCTTGCTTTTACTTCTGTTTTCTCAACCGAATTTATCAGTACCTCAACACAGTACATCAAGGCTTTCTTGCATTAATGTAGTAGAAAACACTACAGTAGCAGTCAGGATTTAATTAGCCTGTGTCCCAAAACTGTCATTAATGCTATAGGCAATGTCTGCATTCCTAAGTGTTATAGAAACAGAATAGTAGATCCAGATGGTTGTTCTTGAGGCTCCTCTCATCCCTGTTATGCGTGATTCAGAGGGTTTGTTTTGGATTAAATTTAATCTGATCTCCTGGGCCAAATATCTCCTTTACATATGCAGCTTTCTGAGGAGGAAATAGGTACCACCCTGGAGGGCCTTGCGATGCCTAAGACCATGCACTGCTATGGACCCTAATGTGAAACATTCATCGGCTTTGTGATATGGCTTGCAGATGGGCTGCTTCTGGAAAGGGTCAGACTGGTTTAGGAGAGAGAGAGAAGCTCTGATGAATCCCCACATTGGGTGAATTCATGAACAACCACTGTAATAAAATAGGAGCAATTTTTTATTGGTTGCAAATATTCTGAAATTCAGAATTCATCAAATTTATTAAACTTTGTCAAATTACCATTCTATCTCAGTAAAACATATTGCTACTTTTCTACTCTGAGGTGCATTCCATTCATTCCACAGTGAGCAAGATCCTAAATCGGGATTGTGCAACAAGTGATTTAAGTGATTTAAAACACTCACCTGTGACATATATTTAGAAGAAATAAATCAGTGATCTTCTCTTAACTTTTTCTGAGTCACTGTTATAATAATGGGGAAAAACCCTACTTCTTACTTTTGCTTTCACATAGAATTATTCTCTGCTTTAAATTTCATGCTCTCTAAATAATACATACATTAAAATTAATCATCTCTCCTTGAATTGAAGCTGTTATATACTTAAAGACAATGAAATAACATGCTGCCTTGATTTCAATTTAGCTTGAAAATATTTCTCAATTTACTTTGGTGTTAAAATGTTGGCCATTATTGTCTATAAAATCATCTGTAGATCAGCATGATGCAGTTTGTTAAAAAGGCAGTGATCTAGTCCATGAAATCATTTTCTGCTCCAAGTCCCACTTTAACATTTACTTCTTGATCTGAGCATCAGCAGTTTTCTCTTCAAGAGAGCACTATTTCTGTCCCTGGAGAAAGCTGGAAATTTTACCAAGAAACAAGTCAGAAAAGAAATGGACTATGAGGCTCCTATTAGTTGGGGTCACTGCCTCTAAATGCCTGCCACCTCTAGCATCATAAGACAACTTTTTTTCTCCTAGGAAAATGCATCTCAAACTTTTTTTAAGATTAGTTTGCAACAGCCTTTTTGCAGAGCTATTTCCATACAAACAGTTGCATTAATGAAATTTAATGATGCTATCTATACTACACCTGATCTGATCAAATCAAATCAAATCCCTATTCACATCAGACAGTAAGGAAATAAATAATATTTTTCTATTTATTTATGAAACACACCACTTGTCTGATATGTCTAGGAAGATTCTGGGTTTTCTTTTTAGTATTATGTTTTGTGGATTTTCCATTAAGCTTAACAGTTGGAATGACTGCAAATAGTTAGAATTTGAAAGAGTAGTGCCATCATAGCTATCCACAAAAACTGGCTTTTCCAATGTGGATCAAGGATATATTCCAAAGGTAGGAAGAAAGGGAATGCATTTGAGACATCATAGTATATTTTCTTTTTGAAATGCATTATCACTGATCCAAAAAAGTTAAAACTGCTTTTTGTACGGCAAAAGACAGCCTCATTAGAAGTAGAAACGGAAGCAAGCTGCAGAGAAAATACAAGCAGAAATGAAGACTGTATGCACAGACTGTGAAAGAAACAATTCTTTCTCATTTTACATATGTTGATATAGTATTTCTACCTACTATTTACCCTCTGGAAACTTTTAGTCTTTTTTTTGTAAATGCTATGGCAGGCCTTACTACAGCGAGGTTGTGAAAGAGATTGCAAAGTTAGTTGCACTATGCCATGGAGTTTTGTTGACATTCTCATAGCAACAGCAAGCAAAATATGTTCCTTAATAGACCACCTTAGTTTTAAAGCTTTGCAGTTATTTTCCATTCATCTAATTTTGATCCAGACAAATAACTGAATTTGTCATTATCCCTTGGAGGTGTAATAATGCAGAATATTAATGGTAGGTCTAGACACCACTACTTTAATGATGTGCCCAAATACATTGCTGCTGGAAAAGATTCCATTTGTCAGTTTCTAACACACAGCTACTGAAACTGAATTATCATGTTGTTCTGACTTTGATAACTATATAATTTTTTTTTATCTACTGTTTTTAATTCAATATCCACAAATAAATATTCAATGTCAAAAATGTCTAATGTGTCCATGGTCTTCAGAAGACTAAACACCATGGCGGTAATGAGTATGTTACTGGATTAGAGTACTTGGAAAAGACAGACTTGGGATCTGAAGTGGGAAGCAGAAATTTGTCAAGGGAACTACTTGTTAAAACTGGGAAAATATTCCCATGTGAGGTTTCTCCAAAATGCTCACATTTAAGAAAACTATTTACTAGAACATAGGAAGGAATATTGCAGGAATAATACCCAGACCTAGTGAATGACTGTATGCTGGTCATTCAGATGACATTATAGTAGCGATTTTTTTTGACCCTAGTGTTAGAAGCTGTGAGGTTGAAGAGGACCCCCCCTAGTTTTCTTAAGTGATTTATTCTCTTCAGGTTATTAGTACAGCCTGCATAGGTCTTCTTAAGCAAGACAAAGAGCTACAGGAATATAAAGAGAAATAACATAATAATATAGAGAAGTAACATAGAACAAAAATATTGGTGCAATGACAGGCAGTTACAATAGAGGAAAGTAAATAGCATGTTACGCTTTTAAGAACTTCAGAGGACATTGCACTTTAATGCAAACATCTTGCACATAAAACTTCAAAGTAATTAAACATGTCTTAGGCCCTGAACAAGTGGTTTCTGTATGCTTCTATACTTGTACAAATGTCCTGTGAAATGCAACAGATATGGAACCAACAATGTTTATAAAAAATACTCTGGAGATCCAAAGAAGACATTAAAGCACCATAACTACTTTTAAAAATATTTACTCAGCTCACAGAATTTTTAAACAGTCTGAAAGCTGCCGAGGTATGTTGTTATTTGCTTATGAATTTTCAGTTAGATGCTGTGCAAGGATAAATTCTCCATGAATGAACAACTTAATTTTATTTCTCAGGATTTTCTTGTTTATATTTATTTATTACTTATGAGCAAATATATGTTTCAGGAGCCACAGATGCCCCAAGGTGTGCTGATACTGCTTATATTTGACAGGAGTGTTTGATGATTTCTTTACGTGCAGGATGTTGAATAATAAAAATACCTTGTCAGCTCACAGGTTTTTGTTAGGCAAAGCTGTCTGAAGATGTTATAGCATATATTCATCCAGTAATGTAGGATAACAGCCTAGCTTGCCATGAGACAGGAATACACTTAATTTAGTGCACTACAGGAGAAAGCCAGAGATGTTTATAACCATGAGCTGGGGCTGGAGATCTGCTGAGCTGACACGCTGAAAAAAAACAAACTGAAGGACGGAGTCTTGTGAAAACAAGACAGTCCTGTTTTGGCTAAACCAAGAGGTGCAAACAACTCGTGCATAAATCTTGAAGGCCAGAATGTCTGAGGGAAGACCTTTGCCTACTTAATGGCAAAATTAATATTAAAATGTATGCCCCAAGATTGGTAATGAGCCTAATGGAGTACATGCTAAACATACATGACTATGTGACTCACCTCTCCACACAGATTATGCTAAAAGTCACCTAGAAGGCAGGGACAGACATAATTAGGGTATAAAAATCACAAAAGGAATATATCTCTTGGAGAGGAGAAGACTGAAAAGTCTACCAGAGGTGGTCAACGGGCTGTGCTCCTCTTTCTCCATACAAGACAGGGATACTTTCTTAGATTTCACCTTCCTTGTACAGTATACCTTTTATTTTTATTATCTTTTAGCACTATAAATTGGCCCTGCACCTCCAACTGCATCAGATGTTATCCAGGAATTATTAATCTGAGCTCAATTATTCTTTTGCAGTCGATGCATTTATCAACGACAATTCCCAACCTCTCTGACATTTTAATAAATCAAACCTATTTGTTTAAATTTTAAATTGTCTCAGCATAAATACCTAACCAGGCTCTGAAACAGGTAACCATTTCAGCAGAAGCCCTGTAGCCAGGCTCTGAGACAGTCACAAGAGTGTCAGTTGCAAGCCCCTCAGCCAGGGACCTGAGACAGCATTCTCAGACATACCATTTGACTTGCAAAACTGCTCACTGAAGCCCCTGGGCTCTGGCAGGCAAATGTCTAACTCACACCCTTAACACAATGGCAGGCTGGGCTCAACCATAACTTAAGAACAGACCACCATGTGCACCAGCAAAGTAGATGTATCTTATATCCCATTCTTGCCTACATACACAGAAAATAAAAGCAAGCAAATTTTAGAAGGAGGAACCTGAACATTTTTTTACTTGACACGTCATTCTCACCAATGTAAGAGCAGATCTCGTGTCCTGTTATCATAAATTCGTTATATGACTCAGCACACTAATTTGCTGCTCCGGCAAAGTTTTCACCTGCTTCTTCTTTATACATATTTTTTCAAAGTTCCCTAACCTATCATATTTTTTAGTACATTTTCTTCTTTAAGAACATGACAATTTTTAACCTTGCAAAACTAAATGAAAACAAAATGTACCAAAATAACTTCCTTAAAAACTGCTTAGACCATCTCCATTACCACAATCTCAAAATGTAGGAATAGTCAAGCTTTGCTCAGCAATACAAGTAGATAAGTGCGAGATCCTTCAAAAATCTGTTACACAGGTAGTTCAATGTTGGCAATGTCTGTGAAAGTCGCAGGATTACAAAACGGCTGAGGCTGGAAGAGTCCTCTGGAAGTCACCTGGTCCAACTCCTCTGCTCAAACAGGGACACCTAGAGACAGTTGTTCAGAACTGCATCCAGAGGCCTTTTGAATATATCCAAGGATGGAGGAGACTCCACAACTTCCCTGGGCAACCTATGCCAGTACTCACTCACCCTCATAGTGAAAAAGTGTTTCCTGTTTTTCAGTTTGTGCCCATTGCTTCAGTTCCTGTGACTGTGTGCCACTGCAAAGAGCCTGGCTCCATCCTCTTTACATGCTCCCTTCAGGTATTTCCACACATTGATGAGAGTCCTTGTGCCTTCCCTTCTCTAGACTAAACTCATACCAGCTCTTTCAGCCTTTCCATATCCAGTCCCTTCATCATCTTGGTGTCCCTTCATCATCTGGTGTCCCTTCACTGGACTCTGTCCAGTATGTCCAGGTCTCTCGTATATCATGGAGCTCAGAACTGGTCACAGCACTCCAGGTGTGGCCTCTTCAGTGATGAGTAGAAGGGAAGTATCTCCTTCTCTGACTTGCTGGCAACCCTCCTAATGCAGTCCAGGATACCACTAGCCTTCTTTGTGACAATATGCTGCTAGCTCGTGTTCAATATGGTGTCCACCAGGACTCCTAGGCCTTTTTCTGCAAAACAGTTTTCCATCTGGGCAGTCCCCATCTTGAAGTCACACCTCAGTAATGTATGTGTCATTGCCTTCCTGAAGAAGGTAATAGGATGTTGTGTCCTCCACGGAGTACTGAGTTAAATCTCTCAGTATATAAAATAAGCCATAGTGAGTATATAACTGACCAAACTACCTAATTTCAGTGCTGACCTAGTCCTGCCATCCCAGGATACAACAAAGGCTCAAAGAAGAACTTACAAACTGAGAAGGAAGAGGAAATAATATTGTCAGCTGGATGCTGACACATAAGAAATAAGACATAAGAAACTTAGATGGACTGCCACTGCTGCAGACATACGTGCATTTGTTATTGTGGAAAATTCTGAAAGGATTTTGTCCCAAAGCCTCTGAAAACAGTAAAGAAAAGCATTCCTGACCATTCACAAGCTACTGAAACCTCAGAAGCCAGCTTTGCTTTTTTCAAAAAATCTAAACGTTCATTAACAGAAATAGGTACCACCATAGTGGTAAGGTGATAGGCACATTCAGCATACTTCTTTGGCATTCATGTTGCAATACAATTATTAAACCATTGTACAGTCTATAAGTCTGGCAGGATGTATTTAACAAGTAACTCAAAAAATGTCTTAAGAGCTGACTTTTGTCCTCCTGAAATCATGCCAGTCCAAGAAATGTGGTCAGCAAAGAAGTCCTACGGATGCTGCACATTAAGGTCTTTGTTATTTCCAGGATTGATTATTTCAAGTATTTATTTTGGGTTTCATTGATTGCACTATTCAAACACTGCAGTCTATGACAGATGCTACAAATCAGATCATATACAGAATTTTGAGTAATGTGAAAAAATAACTCTATATAATTCAACTCATCATAAATTTTCTTGGGGCTTTAAAAGGATTGCTTCCTGTTTGAAGGATCCTAAGAAGTAATATATTCTATGATTAAGTAGCAAGTGACTGGAAGGAAGCGCTGAACATCTTAGTAGTCAGTCCTGGGGAAAACCATAGAATCATGGAATGTTAAGGGCTGGGAGGGACCTCAAAAGACCATCTAGTCCAACCCCCCTGCCAGAGCAGGATCACCTACATTAGGTCACTTCAGGATTTTATTTTGTTATTAATTACCTGTGTGCTCACAAATGTTAGTGTACAAATGAAAAAAATATTTATTAAAAAAAAAAAAAAAGTTACTCCCTGAACTGTATTCTTGTGCACAAAAACCAGTCAAACAGACAAACATAAACTGAGCTATATGTCTCCTGCAGTACAATTTCCCATCACTTCAGCTGCATGCCTCTTGATGAATTCCTTTAAACTCTGTTGTGTTTGGCTCACCAACATGGATTGGGATTAAAGATTTAAAAGTATTCCCTTCTACTTAGACTGAAGAGACCCAGAGGCTTTGTGAAGCCTCCTTGACTTTTCATCTGATGCAGAAAGACTCCCAAATAGCACAGAAATGGCATATCTGTGTCTTTATATAAAAATTTCTTGCTCCCTTGGCACAGAAAGATACAGGGGAAGAGAAAGCTAGAAATTTTCTTTGGCTAGAAATGTTGCTTTATAAAAGCTATCATTAAGCTTTTTTTGGTTTTGCTCCTTATTTCTTACCCACAATTCACTTCTCATAGTATTTTCTCTCCTAATGATGAACAAACAAACAAAAAAAATCTGTTAAAATTTCCTTCGGTTCTGTCAAGAAGTAATGAAGAGTTCTGGAGATTTACTGTGAGACAAAGGGGAGGGCAAAAGAAACCACAGGTTGTAGGGGTAAAACCAGAGAATGTGTCTGGAGAGTTAATTGCTTTACTTTCATTATTAAAATTCTTGCCAAAATATCTCTCTGAGCTAAAACTCTGTCTTGGTCCTGGATCACATTAAGATCCCATCAACAATATTATTACAGTCAAAATAACAACAATATCTACATTCTGTTGCACACAAAGCAATTGGCTTTTGATACTCCAGAGGATGCTATGCACTTTACTACCCTTTTTCATACACAGCAAATGTGAGAGCTGCTCGTGTTTTGCATCTAATAAAGAAGTATCTCATATTTTAAGACTTATCTTGCCTTTTTGCTTTTATTTCCTAATAAAGAGGACAAATGTAACATATTTCCACTGAAAAAGAAATAATACCAATATACTCTAGTTGTTCTCTTTGTCTACAAAATATTCAAAGAGATTTTGGAGGAACTGAACCAGAAAACTGCCTCAAACATATTACTTTATCATATTACTTTCTCTTCACTTTCACTTAATTTTCCTTTCCTCTTCTCAAGAAGCAATTATAGTTTAAAACCTCAGTAGTCTGCAAGTGATCATATGCATAATGTGTGGACCTCTATCATGGTTTCAAAAATGGGGGTTTTATTAGGTAGAAAATCCAAAATGACAAGTAGAATATAAATAGAATTGTGCAAAAATAAATGCTTAGCTTATTGCAACTCAACTGGTACAGGACCATGAGAGAGACTGGTGATTAATATTTTATGCTTATTTGAATTGCTGATTGTTTCATAGTTCCTGGCTAACACAAAGGTACTATTTCTAAATATGGAGAACAGCTATATAAAGAGCTTTAAAACTGAAATAAAAAGTGTTTAATATTTTAATCTTTTATCTCCCAGGAACATTTACAAACTCCATTTGTCAAAAGCTCAGTGTTTAAGACACGGGGACTACAATGAGAGAAATGGAAAGGGAAGATATCCTGACATGGTTGTTCAACAAAGTGAAAATCCTCTGGCAAAATACAAGTATAACAGCGGACAAGTAGGACAGAACTGGCTGTAGGTAGGAGTCAATGGTCTGATACACTATCTGTGAGTATTTTTTTTTTCCCCAGGATATTAATCTTGTAATCTTCATTTCCCAGTTGTCTTTAATTTCAGCAATGAATCACTTTGCCTCAAAGAGGGTATTGATACACAGGTAATCTATACACAGTTAAGCATGCATTTTGATGGTGAATACACCACAGCATTAGTCCAGTCAAGTTTTGAGCAACACTGCCATTCACAGGAGAGGTGCCGTGCCATCCAGCCCATGGTGTCACCTGGACCAGCATACTGGGGACAGCATTCTTTCAAGAAAAAGACCTAACACCACCACTTATTACATCTGCTCATCTGCAAAGGGAGCAGTTGTGGGAAACAGAGACAACCTCTTTGCCTCAGTTGTTTGGTTAGCACTTCTACTCCCTCAGAAATATCAAGAAAGAAGACATTTGTATCTCACAGAACAGTAGTATTATGGATGCAGGACTGCCACCTAGAGAGGCCAACAATATTTAATTAGTTTGAAATGTACTTGAGTGGCTGTATTTACATGCTGATGTCTTTCAAATATCTAAAAGACTTTTTAGGTATTAGATTTAGGTATCAAATTTTGGTATTTGCAATATTTCTTCCTGTGCCTTGTTCATCTTGCAAATAAGGAGATACCATTAAAATAAAGCATTAGATAATTCTTCATTGAGTTGAAATCAGACTGAATTTTTATTAAACAGAAATAGCACATATTCTGTGAACTTCGTACAGTAATATCCAGATGGCCCCATACCTACAGATACTACCTCCATCGTGGAAAAACAATTCTTTCCCACTGGGTGTTTTCAAGCCTGTTTCCAGCTATGCTGTATACAGGTGAAGCCAGCTAATAGTTGTACTCACTCAAACTGGTAAACTCCCCGGCAAGCTCCTTAGTAGTCCTGTATCTGGGTATATGTAGATATGGCAACAATGTGACTTGCCTGCTTTCTGGATTAAAGACTTCTGACTTTAAAGAGCAGTACTGGTTTGCCTTTTTTTAGGCTTAAAAAAAAAATAAATGGTGGCACGAGAGAAGGGCCGTTTTAATATCCTTGCCCTGATGCTCTGGAGAAAGCTTTGCAGTGGAGAGTTCTTGACTAATAGCTCAAGTTAGGAATCAAAGACAAGGGTAAAACTAAGAAAAAATGACCAGAAAATACAATCTTACCAAAAAAAAAAAAAGTGTTATTTTACAGGTATGACAGCATTTTGGGATCAAGCTGTGGGAAGTATGAAACTGAGGGAAGAGCTGTAAGAAGTATTGCTGGGTCTATCAGACCACTTATCACTTAAACTCTGCTCATGAGGGACAGTCTTACCTTGTTGGAAACAAGCAAACCCAAACTATTTGTACAATGGGATTAAGAACCAGAACAGATGCACCTGCTTAAGGAGTAAATATTTATTTGTAAATCAAATCATAGAGCAAAAAACTTAGTAATATGTAGGCAATTCAAAGAGACCAGATTATAAGGTCATTGCACTGACCTGTTTCTAAACCTGTCAGCCACTTCTGTGACCTGTGTACCAGGAGCCAAGGACAGCACATCATCTCAGGTTATTTCAGCACTCATAATGCAGGCCACTATGAAGATGGCTGACTGGACAGAAAAAAAAAAAGGAAAAAAAAAAGAAGAATCAAGGGATATCATTACTTATAAAGTTTCTGACGACGTTTTGTTACATCTTAAACAGAAGTGGCTTTCATCTGTCAATCCTTACAATAGTTCATATAATCAAGATTTTCCTCCATATTACAATCCTTAGAGATCTTAATCCTTACAAGTCACACAGAGAAAGACATGCTGCTTTCTAAATATTAAAAACCTGTGGATGAGAGGGCAGTATGACCAGGCATTCAAAGTATGATAAATCCCCTTTAAAGAAAGATTAACACCATTATATCCAATATTTCTACAGGCTTGTCTCTGCCTTTAAATTCCAGAAAAATCAATAGATTTTCACTGAATAAGCCACTATCATGGCCAACTGCAAAGTGTTATGTTAGACCTAATCAGGAAAAAAAGAGGAAAAAATTTGGAAAAGATTGACATTGTAGGGAGTTCACCCAACAAAACTCCACAAGGCCCATGTTAAACGTGCACATTAACTTAATATAAGAAAACCAGAAATTTTCAGGCATCAATAAGGTACCAGCATTGCTATTGCTTCTGTCAAGGATTCAGAAGATACTGCAGATAGATTATGAGGACTTCCAGCCTGGACATAGATCTGTAACACAAATTAAACAAATTAATAAAATAAAACTATGCAGAAAGATCAACCAGTGTTTGAACAAGCTGTGAAAGACAGCAAAGTGGGACTTTCAGTACAAATTAAAAATTTTTAAAAAGTAAGAAATCCCAACAAAACACTCTGGATTTGATGTTATTCAAGAATTTGGGTATTTGTTCCTAAGGAACAAATCTATCTTTCCTATCTATGACTATACAGCTATGCCTCAACAAGAAAATTATTGGTTTAAAAATTGTATCCAGAAAGAGCTAGACAAAACATTATGTGCTAATAATGAATCTCATAACTGGTGGCATAGTCCCAAGATCAGGTAGCTTGCTGACAGAATCTACAAATTAAAATTTTCCAAACTAAAGGTGAACGATTAAGGAATTGTTAGTTTTAAGAGAGAATTAAAACTATGTGG
>VWZY01004136.1:28552-53728 GCA_013399075.1 Chloroceryle aenea
AGCTCCCAGCAGATATCCGGCAGGTTAAAGTCACCCACAAGGACAAGGGCTGACAATTTCAAGACATCTGCCAGCTGCTGGTAGAATAATTCATCCCCTTCGTCATCCTGGTAGGGCGCTCTGTAACAGACACCTATGATGATGTCAGCCTTGTTGGTCTTCCCCCTGATTCTGGTCCACAGGCACTCAACCTTATCATTTCTGACCTCAAGTTCAACAATGTCAAGAGATTCTCTAACATACAAAGCCACGCCTCCACGTCTCCTAACCTGCCTGTTCTTTCTGAAGAGCTTGTAGCCTTCCATAGCAGCACTCCAGTCATACGAGTCATCCCACCACGTTTCTGTGATGGCGACTGCATCATAGCCTTCCTGCTGCACAATAGCTTCCAGCGCCTCTTGTTTGTTGCCATAGTAGGTTGCTCATGGACCTATCTGTCCTTTGGAAGTGACCAGTTTTGCAATCTCACTCTGAAATTTTGAATTTTCCTTCTTGTCCCCATGCATAACCTATCTGGTTATATGTTTGAGTTCTAGTCCTTTGCACCATGTTCTGCATCAGTAGAACATCTGGATGTTTATGATTCTTTGTCCATTTCATAAAAAATCAAAACTTACAGCTAAAGAAATGTATCTAAAAAACACTTCCAAAACTATTTCCAAAAAGCAATTAGCTCATGCTGTCAGTCTGCCTTAGCAAGGCAATTAGCTAGAAAAGAATCAAGTATAAATAATATAAATATAAATCTTATTCTATTTTATGTGATGGATTATCTTTATATGATGAATTACCTTTCAGTTAAAGCTTTTCCACGTCCCACAGGCTGGATGCACATACAATTTTGATGTCTCAAGTGCATCTAAAACAATTTACTTAAACACTAGGAAAGCAAATTGTGCATGATAGTATGTTTGAACAGCTGTTAATAGATCTAGGCATTTCTAGTTTGTTGGTATTTTTCTGCTATCACAGTGTACATTTTCAGAATTGAAGAACTTTTTCCAACGTATTAATTTTATTTGCTGTAAGAGGATGTTTCATTGGCAGTGGATGCTTCATTTATTTTTGTTCAGGAACAAAATAATGTAACTACCCCCTTGTCCGTGGTGATTACCCTTTCATTCTATTTTTTTTTAGCTTAACTGACTTTCAAAAAACCCAAATAAAAAATAACCTGTCAGTTTAATCACATATACAATCTATCTGAACTCAGTCAAGTAGTGCAATACTAACAACTTTGCAAAACTCAGTCATCTCAGTGTTACTCCACCTTTCAAACTGTCTCCAGCTGTAACCTATCAACTGAAGATGTAATGAAGTGCAGCATGAGTCAAGGTAGCTGAGGAATAAGCAGCAGAGCTGGTGCATCCCCTCAAACCTTAGCCAGCCCATCCTGCCAAGAGGCAGGGTTCCTGTCCTCCCTGGGTACACCACTGTGGTTTTGGGACTGTCTGTAGTTTTCATAGAGCACTGCAGCATGCTGTGCATATGCACCAGTGAACTTGAGGGCCTTGCAAGGTGAACTTTTTGTCCCTTGCAAAGGACAGGTCTGAAGATACACAGCCAGCCTCCTTGGCCAGCAGCAAAGCAAAGCAAAGCAAATCAAGCTCCAAATAGCTGAACTTCATCTCCTCTCCCTCTCTTTCCCTGCAGCTCTGCTGCATTGGCCAGATGGCACTTCTTAAAGCAAGAAACACCGTGCTGGCCTTAAAATTGAGTTACCAAAGTTTCTCTTGGGTGTGTGCCCCTGAGAGGATAAAATGGAAAATGACAGAAATGTGATTACACCCAAGAGCAGAGGCAATGCTGAAGTCTTACTGAAAGCGTTGGTGTGTGTTTTTACAGACTAGCAATGACTAAACACTTATTTGCAAAATTGCTTCCTCTTAGTTGGGTTTTCAGGGTAATTCTGAATTTCAGCTTGTAACCCAGGCCTGCTTTATGCCGTATTCATTTAGGAAGGGTGAAGACTGTCCACATGATCTACTGTTATAAAATATTCACAGATAAAAAACCCCAAATTTCGCCAAACTAAGAAAGATTTCTTAAAAGAGCAGTGGATAAAGCTTATTAATGTTGATTTATCTAGCCTCAGGCCAAGTCATTGTATCAATTCCCTTACACAGTAAATTCTGGAAGAAAAGCTGTAATTATTTTCTCTGTTATATGGTAAAATAATCACTGCAGCAGTACCCTCTACAATTCTATTAAGACAGATAGAAGACAAGGATGGAATAAGAAAGCAATAAGGGACAACACATTCATCACTGCTACCTGTGATGGCTTTCAGAAAGGATCATTACCCTCTAACAGTATAAGAAGAAATGACATATTTTCTTTTGTCCCTGCAAGCTTCTTCACATAGAAGAAAAGGAAAAATGTAACACCAAAAGAGAAAAGATGGAAGTTACAGAGAATGATGTCACCTGAGAAAAGTAGAAGTTTTGCCTGTACAGAATACTAATTGTGATTTCAGAGCATATCACTTATACCTGATTATGTGTAGCCAAAAAAAACCGTTTTATATTCTTTTATTTAATTTGTAGGCATGACATCTGTACCTATTGTGTAGTATGGACATACATACTCCTGTGCAAAAAAAAATTTGTAAATAGGTCTTAAGATTCCGTTCTTAAAAAATTTATTAAACCACCAGTGAATGTAAAAGCCAAGTCCTTGCTGCTGATTAAATCCTAAAAAACAGGTGGGATCATTTAGTTAAATTCCAGCTATTACATCTCTATGCTAAGTTTTAACAGAATAGAATAGATAAGATAAAATAGAATAGAATAGCAGACTATTTCAGTTGGAAGGGATCTTAAAACAAGGGATCACCTAGTCCAAGTGCCTGGCCAAAAGTTAAAGCATATAGTTAAGGGCATTGCCCAAATGATTCTCAAATACTGACAGGCTTGGGGCATTAACAACCTCTATAGGAAGCCTGTTCCAGCATTTGACAACCCTCTCAATAAAGAAATGCTTCCTAATGCCCAATTTAAACCTCCCCTGGTGAAGCTTTGAACCATTCCCACATGTCCTGTCATGGTCTCCCAGGGAGAAGAGATCAGCACCTCCCTCTGCACATCCTCTCCTCAGGAAGCTGTAGAAAGTAATGATGTCACCTCTTACCCTCCCTTTCTCCAAACCAGAAAAGCCCAAAGTCCTTAGCCACTCCTTATTGGATATTCCTTCCATCTCTTCCATCATTTTGGCTCTGCTTAACTCATCCAAATCTGAGTATTTATGAATTAACCTTTTGCTAAGACATTCAGAGACTGTAAATTACTGAAAATGACCATTAAAATGAAACTACTAGGTGCAATATAAACTTCATATCTGATATCAAAAATATTATTTCTCTACCTGTTGATGATCAATATTTCTGCAGTGAATGCAAGGAGGTATAAATAGCTAAACTCTAGAGGAGTACTTCCAGTATTTTTGAATTAGTAGTCAACATAATACCAATATAAATTCTTTAGCCAATAAATTCAGCTACAGAAATTAAAATATTTTAAAATTCAACTTACAAAATTCTTTATTAGCCAAGAGAAAATATAATCAAGGCAATAAATCATCCTTAAAAACATAAATATTCTGACCTTAAATATTCCAATAGTAATTACTCCCGAGTAATGGAAGTGACAAAAATTAAATTCTCACTCTATCAACTTTTAATAAAAGAAAAAAAATATATTAGCTAATTAAAATTCACATACTTTCACAGCGGAAGAATATACGGAATACAAAGTATTTCATTTAATTCTATCACCATTTACCCTGTTTCTTTATATTCTCCTATAAAATCTTAATAATAGAATTATATGGATTTAAAGAACTTTCCTTCATAGTGCTTTTACTCTTGTATTCATCCGGGTTAAGTAAGACCAGTAAATCATCAGTGCTAGTAACATAACTGTGTGCAAACCCTTTTTAATACAGTATCATGAGCCATGCCTACCATGCATTTTGCAATACACATTAAAATCAAGGATTATCCAATATATCAACAATGCAGAGCCTTAGACCTATGAATCTGTTGATGCACCTTGTACATTATTGGTTTATGCAATGATTTTTTTTTAATTTGGATTCAGTTCTGCAATTTCATTTATATGTAACTACAGGAGCACTTTTTGGATTAGGAATGATTCAGTGAAAATGTCAGTCTTGGGGTAGAATTCAAACTTTCTGCACAGCCACATTATTCACAAGCATCTGTCAAACTGTATTTTGTAAGCCCTTTTCCTAAATGGTAATTCAAGTCTCTCCTCAAAATCCACCTGGTCATGTCTGTCTCCTTCAAGGATGAGTCATATTTAACACGAGGAACTTCCCTCTGTCCTTACACTGGGCATTCTTTGGAGCAGGCACTGTTGGTTTTGAGACTGTAGCACTGAATCTGTGATGACAACATATAAACAAATAACACAACCGACTTCCTATTCACATAATTTAGAATGTCCGTTATCACGAGTATTTAAGCAAGCTGGAGTGCTGGTACCTAAAACACAAGCATGAAAACCAGGAAACTTAAGTGCTCTTTTCACCTGCCCCATACTTCTCCAGGAATGTTTAATCTTAAAGTTATTTTCTATGGCTATAAAAGATGGATATTCCCTCTTTTTTAAAATAAAGCTAACTGGAAACTTACTTATTAATTTCTGTCAATATTGGAAGAACATGACTCAAAACAATTCCATACAAGCAAAATTACCTTCATTTTCTTAAATTAATGGTAAGCAGCCAATAGGTAACAGGAGCACAACTTAATATAAAGGTAAAACTCTTTAGGAGTTTCTTTCCTGTCCCTCTTTGTAGGGGGAGAAATAGTGAACTTCAAAGTTTAAAATATTTTCTAGCTTTGCAGAACAAAATAAACAAATGTCAATGCTCTTTAAATGAATTAATATGATGCATTAAACATGTTGAAATAGGTACAAGATGTTTTGCTGTCTGAACTAGTAGTCATCATGTTATGTCTAGAAACATGTCCATACACTGAGAACCTGTCAGAGACAGAAAAAACAATCCAAAAAATTTCATTATCGGTAACCAAATTACTAAATTGCAAATGGACATTTTGCTTAATGTAGTGTTTGGATGGTAACTACTGAGACTTGAAATTAAAAAAAAAAAAAAGGATGAAAATTCAACAGATTCAGAGCCAGCTGCTAGCTGAGCAGTGTGGCAGCACTGGGGTGGTCCTGGGGTGGGCAGCAGGGTGTCAGGTCTGACAGAAGCGGTGGACAGAATTGTACACTCTGCATGACTGCTGCTTGCAGAGTCCACTGCCCCAGGAAGGTCTGAAGTTCTGAAGGGACCTTCCCACGTGCTCTTCTTCCCCAGCAAGGGTCACTAGACCCCAGGGCATCCCTTGGACCCACTGCCCTCTCCCTGGCAAGCAGCAGCCTCACTCAGCTGCAGCCTTGGCTCTTTCCCAATTTTGCTCCCTGGGCAGCAGATGCTGGAGAAATGTATTCTGGGCTTCTCATAGAGGGAAAGGTCAGAGAGATACCAAGGGAGGGCAATAGTCAGTCAAGGAAACACAGTAATGAGAAGAAAATCTTCACCCAGCTGACATTTCCCTGAAAACAGCTTTATTACTTGTCCTTTCCATACCCTTAGTCCCTGCCTCCCCACTGATTCTCCAAAGCTCCCTTACTCCCATAAATCTCCACTGACCACACTACCTGTCTTTCAATGTGATTTCTTGGCATTATTGTTGTCTCCAAGATGTCCCACCTCCACTGGCACATCCTCCACCATAGCTAGTGATGGGCTGAATAATTTCATCTAAAATGAGTGTGAAAAATTAAATCAGAACAATATCTCTTGGAATTGCTATTTAGAAAAGGAGATTTTTTTAACATATTTTTACTGCAAGGGAACATATTTTAAGATTTCTACTTCCACTTTGTCAGCAATGGAATAATCACTTATTCTTAGAGCGGTAATGTGCACATTGTTGGTGGCAATTGTCTTTTCATCATGACACAGTCCTTCTCTAGACAAATACACAGCCTCTTCATCATGTACAAAACTTTTAACATAAAATGAAATAGCATATATCAATGAATAACTGTGTTTCATACAAATGGCACCGACAGAGGACCATTTGGATATACCTTTCAGCTTTTTAAATAATTCCAAGAGCACAGCTACTCACCATCTTAATCAGATTTTCTTTTTAATGCATTGTTAATCATTACTAGAAAGAGGTTTTGTTCTTTCTTTTCATAAGGAAAAGATATGAAGTTTCACTGTATTAAAAAGATGCAATCAAATTTGGTCTCCTTCCCTCACAGTAACTCCCTTTCTCTTATACTCCCAGAAGCAAGATTGGGAAAAAAATTGTTCTCACCTCCTTTGTGTCAGGGGAGGTTTAGATCAGATATTAGGAAGAAATTCTTCCCTGAGAGAGTGGTTAGGCACTGGAACAGGCTGCCCAGGGAGGTAGTGGAGTTATCATCCTGGAGGTGTTTAAAAAATGAGTGGATGTAGCACTTGAGGCTATGGTCTAATGGATAGAGAGATGTTGGGACGAAGGTTGGACTGGATGATCCTAGAGGTCCTTTCCAACCCTAGTGACTGTATGATTCTATGATTCTATTCTATGATTCCTCCTCCTTGGTGTTCAGCCACCATCCTGAGTATCTGTATATCCCACCAGCAGGCACCTATATTCATCAGCTCCCTGCTACTTCATTCAGGATTTGGCTGTGAAATACAGAATAGATTCTCCTGAAAATGATAATGGGTTTGCTGTTCAAAGTTACCCTACTGTCTTTCTTGTGAAGGTGAATGCCTCAAGATAGCAGAACAGCAGCAACAGAAAAAAAATCACAGCAGCTGCATAAAATTAATAAATTTTCAAGCACTTATTAAAAAAAATAAAAATTAGTTCATTTATTTTGCAGGAAAGTATTCATGATTTACACTACATCCATTGCTAATATCTTCCTCGTGCCTTGGGGTGACACTGTAGTTTGGTGAACGAGATAACTCATTTTTGAAGAGTAGTAAGTACCTACTGCATTACGGCATCTTTTCTTTTTTGTTTGCAAGGATTCAATTTTCAGCAGATTGAGTTATTCTTTCCAATCTTGTTTTTATGTTTTTTTTCATTAAGATGAGTTGAGGCCTAATAATTTGAGACATTTGTCTTTGAAATGAACAACATACTCCTGCAAAACATTAATTTGCCTTCATTTTTCTCTAGAAAGCATGCACATTTCATTCTGGTAGATAACAAAATATGACGTAACAGTAAATTATGGTCAGTTGTTAATGAGAAAATGAGGATGAAGATAGGATTTTTTTTGTTTATTTAATGCATCTATTATTCTGACTTGACTTGTATTTCACTGAATTACTCAGAAGCACTTTGGTCACAGCTACACTGTGAAGTTTTCCACTTCAGTGAGAATATTAACCAGTGTTAACAAGAAGGTCACAAATTAGTGTTTCCCATAAATGTTTGAACACATGTTCTGGTTGGGATTTACACCAAATTCAAATCAGTACACCAAATTACCTACAGAGGGTGAAAGAGAACAAGTTATGAAATTTCTCTCCTACGTTTGAATTAGTCTGGCACACCACAGGATAGTGTTCTGATACTGTCTTAAGACATGCATATAAATCTAGAAAAATCTGCACAGGTTGTAGTGTCAAGAAAAATAAAACCTGAAGAATACTTGGTTTGCTCTCTTCTTACGTTTCACATTTTTTCCAGGAATTTGATTCTTGATGATCTGACTTTTAACAAAATTATGTAAGTCACTACAGTGACATTTGAATTTCTGATCTTTAATCAGCTTCAACATCTTTATAAAAAGCCTGGCCCACAGGGTCATCACTGAGGGAGGGCAGACCAGACAACAGCTGAGACTGAGCTGTTGGGGTTTTTTATTCTTGGTACACTGAAAGAACTCCATCACAGACATCAGCAAGTTGATTCTATTCTTATCCTAGTGAAAAGTAAACTGCAACCCTGGGGACCATGACAAATCTAAATTTCACCTGAATAAAGCCTTAAAGAAAATGTTGTTCTGTATCAGATTAGGAGCAAGTAAATTTTATGTTAGACATTAATTATTTGCTATAAATATTCTCTTACCTTCATTGTAATCTAGTCTACATAAGAGTTAAGTAAATGGGTACACCTGCATGAAAGGCACGGAGTGCTGCTGGAGTTGGACCACAAAACTAGAGGAAAAACTTCTCTCCTTGTAGTCACAAGACTTCCATGTAAGGAATTAACAAGGACAAGTATTATAGAGTTTTAAAAAGTGGCAAGTGTGAAAAATGAGGCAGGCATCTATGCCTGAAAGAGCTCACAACTGAAACTGCTAGCAAAAATAGAGAGTTATCCAATGACAGCTAGAGGATGCGATACACCAGAAGCTGAAGTGTTTGAGCCAAGAATATTAGCATGCACCGTACTAGTTCCACTATTATGTATTCATCCATCATGTGGGATCTTCAGTTTCAGAGAGATTAAAGCTTCACACAGGCAGCATTAGAAGAGAAGTTGCTGGGAGAAAAGCTGTTCAGAAATTTTCCAGTGAAACAAAATTTCATTCAAAACATGACCAGCTTGATAAACTTTGATGAATGCAAATAGAGTTTGAAGTAAACCCTGCCCAGTCTCTTAGTAAACAGAACAGCTGGATATCTTAAAGTTTTGAAAACATTGGCTGGAGTGAAGGTTTTGAGAATAACTAGGATTTGAGCTTTGAATTCACAGGATTCGTGGTCCAGATGGCATCTACCCTGACAACACACTTGCAGCTACTAAGGATCTTATCTATCCACTTTCCAAAAAGGAGTTTCCTGTCAACTGCTGTCTCATCCTGTTGTTAGGAGTTATTTACCTGGACAATTAAAAAATTCGCATCTCTGCAGGGATGTTAGGACCTGGCTGCAGGGTCTATCCTGCAGATAGTGCCTTCTGAGAGAATGGCTTCTGTAATAAAACATTGGCACACACCCAATTGCAGCAAAACTTATACCAGACATGTTTTTATTTGTGCAATGTCTGTCATTTCATCTTCCAAAATCAAGTAAGATAAAGAAATTATAATGTAGTAAGGGAAATGCCAACTCATTTAATATTTAACTAAACTATCAATTTGCAAGAAATTTTAGACAGTATTGAACTGGATGTGATTCAAGTAAATGACATAGAAGTAAGCAGTGGTGTATCTCATTAGTGCTCCCCTCATGTGTCTTGTACTGTGGGACTTTCTGGCTGAGCCTGAGACAACATAAGAAATTATGATTTCTTTGCTTCTAAAGACCACCATATTTTTTTGCTCAATGACCAATAAAAAAGAAAAAAAAAAAAAAAAAGTGCAGATTTCACCATTATCTGTCAAAGGACATGCTTTTTAATCATGCATCCATTTTCTATGTACTCTACTATTACAGAATTCATTATATTTTGCTTAAGGATAAAAGCTTTGGGAAAACTGTTTATTTTAGGAGTTATAGTGCTTCACATTTTAGCTCGCTGCGGCACAAGCTGTAATGGATCAATAGATTTGGTGTGCCCTTTATTTACAAAAATCATTATTATGTTTTAGCTGCTCACATTCATCATGGAGGGACAGAATGAGAAAAATCTAAATTGCATTCCCAGTCCCTAAGTATTTAAGAAAAAAAAAGTCTCTGTTTTAAAAATAAGAGACAGTACTGGGGAGAGGGCTAGAGATTTAAGATTTCATCCAGAGGTGATCACCACCCATTGCATGAGTGGAGGGATACACAAATTAAGATACATCACAAGAGGAGTAAATGAGAGAGGAGGAAAGGTGTACCAAACTTGAAGAAAAAGAGGAGGAAAGGCACATCAAAGAATGAGAATGAGAAAAGAAGACAGAGACTTTGATGGGGACATTAGAAATGCTAAAAAATAATCTTATTTGTTAGTACAGAATAAAGCTTTATGTTATATTTACATTTTATTTTCTTTTGCTGAGCCTATTGATAAAATTCTCATTCAGATGTTTTAATTCACGATAAATAGGCATTTGTTTTCTTTACAGGAAAGCATGTCTGGTGCTGTAAAGCAAAGACCACCACTGTGAAACCAGCACAGGCAGGATTCAATGCTTCCTCAGAGATGGCAGATTGTACTAGTATAGAGAACCCCCTCAAGAAATTAAGTTTATGAGTCTCATGGGCTGGGGTATACATTGTCCAGGCTTCAGAAGATAAATACAAATGTACAAGTATTGGTAGTTGCTGACTTCTGAGAATCAAGCCTACTTGCGTCAGCCTTTATTTTGCCTAGTAGACATCTATACCACCTCACAGCTGTGGTCACCATCTTTGCCAAGACATCACACACTGAGACACACATATATATATTTATATAAAGAATAACCTAGAACACGTTATGCTAGAACAAAGACTACTGATAATGAAGACAAAACTGAGATCTGTAAAATCACAAATGCTATGGGAAAGATATAGTTGCCTTTCTCTTCCAGTACCAAAATCAGATGCCATTAAGTGAGATTTTAGAAAGTGTGTCCAGAACAGCAAAAAAGAGGTGAGTCTTCACGTAATGTGCAATAAATGGTGAGTTTTTCTCCCTGGGAAACTGTGAATGCTAATATTTTACATGAGTTCACAAGGTAACTGAACATATGTAGGAAAAAGAACTTCTAAGACAATGGTTCTCAATCAACCGATGATACTCTCCCAGCCTCCAGCACTCATTTGTCCTGTTCTCATATTCTTGTTATTTACCATTTTCAGCATGACAATGCAGAGGTAGATAGACTTGTTGTCAAAGACTCTCCAATTCTTTAGAAAAACACATGTTTTAATTACTGTTCCCTGTCACAGGAAACTGTCACACACTCTTTTGTTACACTGGAATGTTACATTATAATGCAATTAATTACTTGCTATTTCCAAAAGAAAGCTTTAATACATTAATAAAGAGGACATTTTCAGATGTTAAAATTATTTAAACAAGCCTTTTGACCACTAGATTCAGGTAAATAATTCTAACTGTCTCATATTTTAACTATTTATTAGGCAATACAGAACCATGCAGGCTCTAAGGGAACCTCCTTTACTCATTTAATCCAATCTCCTGCTCATAGTGTGTCTAGTATACGCAGGTTGTATAAGATCTTCCACAGTCACATTTTGAATATACCCAAGGATGAAGGATTCCACTCATGTAAAGGAAAGGGAAAAAAACCCAAAACAAAACAAATAAAACTCCTATGTTCCAGGTTGTATCCACTGCTTCTTGTCCTCCGAAAAAACCTCCATGAGTCTGGCTTTGTCTACATTTCTGGCGACCGAGAAGATAGAAACCTAATACTGAAAAAAAAAGGGTGTTTTCCATTGGTCCTGTGTATGGTCAACTTGAAGTGAAGTTTAAACTGACCAGTAAATACAGAAAAAAACAGTTCCCCTTAGATTGAAACTATGATAGGAAACTTCAGCTGGTTTTCAGTTTCCTTTTTTTTTTTTGAGATCCAGATCTCTTACTGAAACCTCTTTAGAAGCGAACACACAGTACCTGAAGTCTAGAGTATTTATTTAACATCTAATTAATTTATAAAAAACCATAGATGAAACAGTTATGAAAAGTGTTTCTAGGAAATCAATCTGTACACATTGTATTCTCTGTCAGATAGGAATCTCATCTTTACAGTTCACCATTTTGATTAAAAGACAACACCCCCAATATAAGCATGTGTAAGTTTATGCCAGCCCTTACACCTGTCAGTGTCTTATTTACAGAAATCAATGTCATGCACATATTTTCTTTTTTTTTCCTTTGTAAATAGTTAGAGACACTAGGTATTCACAGTCCCAGTGCTATTTATTAAAAAACACGCTTTATTAAGAGAAGGAAACAGCACAGGATGGATTTCTCAGTAAAACTAGATTACATGCCTCAAAATTCTACCCTTTCTTCCTCTCTGAAAAGATTAAGATAAAGATTAAGATTAAGATAAAAGATTAAGGCATCCTCAAAAGTTCTTTCATCAGTATTGATATTCACCATTTCCAGAAGCTCTTTTCTAACTTGGCTTAGAAGCCAAAGTAGAAACACATTTCATGCCTACTCTTTGGTATTGCAGAACATCTACTTGCTTGCTTTATTCCCTTTTATTTTTTCATTCTTCTTGTTGAAAAATCACACATTATGAGCATCCATCTCCCTTGGACACTTGGAGATCTTGGTGAGAATGCTCTGTTTGTTTATCTTCAGTTTTGTATATCTTTGATCTATGCTGTTTGTGAAAGAAGATTTTCTTTTGGGTGACACAGCATCCCCATGAACTCCAGAATTTTCAGTTCAGCATGATGAAGTGTTATATATTGCTTGCTTGTTCATATTCCAGCTTTGCTCCGATGCAAAGTCCGAGTGCAAAAGAGCATTTTCCTTCCTCTCCAAACATGTTAGATTTTCCTGAAGTTTAATTTTAAACAGTTATTTATAGTTGTGAATACAGCTGCAGCTCAAGGACAGGCTAGACTGCTCCTTTTCCAAGGCTCAGAAGAAAATTATCAGTATGAATGGATCTTGGAAACAAATCTGTCATATGTTTCCTTTCACCTTATTCCCATAAAGTTTTGCTAGTAATATAATAGAAACAGCTTTTGCAGCTGTTTGATTTCATTTACCATTTCTCCTTCTCCCAAGTGTTCAATGTGCAGTTTCTATGTGTATCCTGACAAGTAAAATGCAAAGTGAGCTCTTATGAATGACAGCAACTATTCTGGGCTGCTGAGGGTAACAGAGTACAAGGAGTAGGCTGTAGTTTTTAAAGTTTCCACTTCTCACTGGAAGAAAGAGGGATGACAGTAAGTCACCAATCTTTAAAATGAGCAGACAAGCTTAGGCATTTACTAGTATTTCACAGGAAGAAAAGTTAATATTGTATCTAAGCATCAGAGCAACATTTTGCACATCCGCAGAGAAAAAGGGCATATGGCTTACCAGTAGCTTGAAAACACACATGGCTACTTTTAGTGGAGTAAACAGGTTTATGGAAGGTTTACTGCTGTTGAGTTGGATCTGAAAATATTTGTGTTTCCAACATCCTCACTCAAAGCTGACAGAAAATGAGAGAATGCACCAGACTGTGATATGCCAGACAGACATATAAAAAAAGTGATCAGCTGTGGGACTAAAGAGGTCTTTTATTCAACAGAGCCTCAGACTCAGCTTTTGAACGTGCTGCTGTGTCCTCCTGTAATGGAAGAGAAAAATCTCTGCCAACACTACCAAACCTCAGCTGCTCAACTGCCTGAGACACAAACATACTGAAAGCGCCAAAAGAGGGAGCTTCCACTGACTGCCCAACTGCACGCTGATTTACAGCAGTCAATAAAAAGGAAACGCAGAACAATCAGGGAGTGTTAACACCACAGGCACAAACAGCTTTGAACCTCTATGTGAGAACATAGAGAGGAACGGTGGGTCAGAGTTGACCAGGACAGGATGTCTCTTCAAATAACTGTCATTAGATCATGAGAAGTTGAATATCAAAATGTGTTGGGATTTATATTCTCTTAAAAATTGGGATTGTTAAAGTGAATGCAATGTGTCACAGCTGTAGCCCTTCATCCTCCTTCATTTCTGCCTGTGACCATTGAGTGCCTCCCAGCTTCAGTGCCTCTCAGCTTCAGTTGTGCTTGAGCAAAAGCCCACTGCATCATAATTCTCCCTCCTGTACCCTCATTTCCCCAGGAAATGGGCCAGGAGAAAACTGCACCATCATCTCACAGATCTATAGTCTTCACACAGAGGACAGGGGTTATCCTCCGAAGTACATTCAAGCCTCAGGCTAACCATTGTTGCTCAAAACTGTCTTCTGCCTTTGTTGTGCAAGAGCTGAATCCTGCAGATCTCCTGCTTAGTCTCCTTGCCAGGTTATGGCAGCCCCAATGCCAGAAGCACTCATTGACCAGGTTCAAATAATAGAACCCTTTGGGTTCTGTTGCTAGAACAATTGAAGACGTCTGTGTAGTTAGCCATAACATTGAAAGCAAAGCATAAACAAAAGCCAAGGCTTTTAATCCTCAAAAAAGAAGGGAGAAGGGAATTTCCTTTCTTAATCAATGGATTAAAAGGTAGAAATCAGAGCAGGGACTAACACCCAGAAGTCTCCTCTCCCAGAGGACTGTGTGATGTGGTCTTCCTTTACCTTGTCCCCTCTGTCTCAAACAATGTCATGTTCTCAGAAGAGCTTTCAAAGAATTAAAAAAAAGATTCTGTCCTCATCCATGCCAGCAGATAGGCTGCTCTCCTGAATACAAGAGAAATGGGGTTTGTCTTTTTCAGAGAAAGATATTTTATCGTGGTCTTCTGCCTTCAGGTAGATGTTCTAACTTTATTGTATTCTGTAGGAAATTGTTATGGGCATCACCGTTTCTTTCTTTAAAGAGAGGCTGCCTTTGGAGGTTTATGCACACTGGATCCCATGCAGATGGAGACGTATAAATCATCAATCATCAAATGCACATGCAAGGGAACCCTTCCATGCACATTCAAAGTAAGCGGACATGCTGTCCATGAACACACAGCTGTTCTGTACCTCTGCAACAAGTCTGAGGAATATGGCAGTGCATATGCTTCCTATGCAGAGGCAGAGAAAGGACTCAGGACAAGGGCCTGTGCTGTAAAGTACGAGTGCTTTCTCTAGGCCTGGATCCATCACATGCAACTGGAGAAAACAGTTTCAGACAAACCCTAAGTTTAATGTTTCCTGGTTCCTTTGGACTGCAACACTTCACATACTGTATCTCACCATACAGGCTCTACATTCACTGTTGCAGAAAGCCTTGGCTGACCTAAGACTGAAGGATATATTAAATAAATACATTTGGGGTAAACCAGGAAGCTGGGAGTCATGAATGCATTCACAGAGTAAAGATATTAAAAAAATTTCAAAAAAATAGAAAAAGAAATTTGTTTGATTCAAGAACATGCCTCCAACATCATCAGATAAGAATAAAAAAGGTGAAGTGAGTGAAAGCAAGGCAGAAATGCTGAATAAACAGTACAAAAGACAGCCAGTCACAACAATAAACAAAAGGAAATGGATTTTAGGGATAAATGAAAAATGCAAAACAAGAGATATCTCCAAGTCAACAACAGGATGAGGGGGTAACTCAAGGTAAGACAGAAGGAGTTTTGCAGAGGGAAAATAAAGTTAGTTTTGAATAATGCCTTCAATGAGCAGAGGTAAATACCTGGTAACACAATTTAGTCTGGAAAGACTGAAAGAGATAAGTCAACAAATTGGCTTTCCACAAAATAAGGTTTTCATATAAATCAGGAGAATAGGCCTTCTGATTACACGATAAACTTTGCTGTCATTGAATCATATTGTCTCATTCTGTCTGACTGTCTTCTGTTGTGATATATACAGAGTTCAGCCTTCAAAATCCTTTACAACAAAACAAAGACTCTTCCGGGTTAAAATCAAATAATATGAATACATCTTGGAACTTATTGTGAATGGTTTCTCTATGTCTATAGTTTACCTACTTATTAAGAGCAACATGGAGTATCTGTCATAAAATATTGCACATATATTTTTATTTTGTGTTATTGCAGTGAATATATTGCACTGACATTAGACATTAATTATAACATCAGCTTTAATTAAGACTTCACACATTAGGACAGCCTTTCAAAGTGAACACTCTGATCTGACTATACTCTGAATTGATCATGTATTTTCATCATTTCTTAATATATTTGAGGGACTTTTTTATTATTTTCCAGATAAGCAGATGGTGTTGAAATTGACAGAACAGAAACATTTTCTGCACTGTCACAGACACAACAATGTACATACAGTCTTTGAAACAGCTGATCATTGTCCTTGAGTTACTGAAACTAAAGGTTAAAGTTATCCTTCAGGTCCTTCAGAGTTACAAAAGGCTCAATGGTTTCAAGCTTCAGCTGAGCTAGGAACAGATTTAATCTTTTGAAACAAAGAAACAAACAAACAAAATATTAAGCAAAGTCAGAATACACTGGATATAACACTGCCGTGCTTATTGTCATCTGTGCATAGAAACTGAGATGCTGAATACTACAGCCCTACTGAATTCAGTGAGACCTGTCCCTCGCTTGTACAAACCAGCTGTAGGTTCTGCTGACAGATACAGATTTTAAGCCACATGCACAAACATATTTTGGGCTAAGGGATAGTTGCCTTGAAAAGAGATGCAGAATTCTCAAGATCTTATATCACCCACTTCCCTGTTTTTAACATGGACTTTTAAAAAAGAAGAAAATTTTAAGTGCACAAGTCTGAGCAAGTAGGCATTACTAATAGGGAAGGGGATGTTCCTTTACCACCTGTGGTAAAGTACATTCATAGTCAGCCCTTGGAGGTCACATGTTCATGTCTTCATCATCACACAGCCTGTATTTGTACAAACTGATACTTACAGGGCAGAAGAATGTTTAAGAAAGAATTCTGAGCAGGGAAAGTGAAGGGAGAGAAGAGAAAACACTGTACTTTCCAGTCCTGCCCTCTCCTTTCAACCATGGATTAACATGTTTTCTCAAGAGAAATAACAGCAGAGCAGAAACAATGGACAGAGCAATACACACTACAGCCTAATATGTAATAGAAAACAGTTGTATTTGGGAGATAAAGAATGATTCTCGAGTAGATTTTCAAAAGAGAAGTCACATAAAAGAAGTAAAGCTGTGAGCTGTAAGCAGAAAGAACAAGATAGATGCCTGGTGACTGACAAATACCCCTGTGCAAAGGAAAGCAAAATTAATGAAAAGTCTATTTGTAATAACAAGACTGTATTTCAATCCTGACATCCTGCAACTTTTGCTCACTGACTCTGCTCAAAAATGCTTCTTATTTTTTACTTGTATAGCAGTCAAGAAGTTAATTTCCATTGCATAATAAGATTAGGGACCCAGAACACATAAAGTGAACTGGATTCAAAACAATGACTACTTAAGCAAATGAGACAAAAATGGAGGTTATCCAGGATATGGATAACTGTCAGTTCCTGCAAAATTGTAATATTTTCAAGGTTTTGAACTTAATCTTCAATTCCTAATAAGGAATGCTTCACTCTAGGGATAAGGAGGTTTATTTACTAGCACACATTGCAAAGTTTACCCAACTCGCCCATGTAATTATGAATGAATTAGGAAATGGTTATTTTTGTACTAAATGTCAGATCTGCAGTTTTGAAGAAGTACAAGCTGATCAACAGGACAGCTGCTGCAGTATTTTTGGCTTTGATCTTCCAAGGCTGCTGTGTTACTGGTATGCTTTCAGTACAGTGCTTTATTCAGGGATAGTTACAATAGCTTATCTCTTTGTGATCTAAACTAAACTTTAATTTTACTCTCTGTGCTGTTAATATGAAGTGGAATCTAGTCTGAAACAATTCTGTTTCCACAAAGGGATTTAAATTGTTGCAAATATCCTTATTTCAAGGAAACACCTCCTGTTTCCAACTGCAAGGGGTCCTATATATATTTAGTCAGCTGACTGTCAGAAAGGGAGACAAAACCAGGCACTCTTCCCAATAAAAAAGCAAATAAACAAATGCATCTTCCCAATGAAGTCAAGCTACTCTAAACCCGAAGCCAGGGATCCTTTCTGATCCTCCTGATCTAATGAGACAGAAGACATTGGTGGGAGTTACAACTGTAGGCAAGCAGCAGCTGGAATGGTAGGGAACTTCTCACAGAATAGGTCTCACCTTTTTTATATAATTATTAGAGAAATCAGACACTATAACCATATGGAAGTATCAGAGCTTACACAGGTGGTGTGCTTTTCCTGATCTCCAGGTTCCCATGGAGTATCTAAACTCCAGCATTGATCCTTGGAAATCCATGGCTTGAGATTCAAGGGACTGGACTCACAGGTTACCTCCACAGAGATACACAGAAGGTAAAGCACATCATACAGATCTGTTTTGCATAGGATTTCTGAAAAGCTAGTCTTTCCTTAAGAGAGACAGTAAAGATTAAATAGTGAAACAGAAGCTAAACACATCTCTAACCATCCTTCATGTCTCTTTTCCACCTGCTCTTGAAATACTTCACCAGATGAAGGCTGCCTGCAGCTTCATCAGCTCTGCTGTTCTCCTGCTTTTCCAGACCCTGGGTTTACTGAAGGAGGAGGAGGCTCTTTCATAACCTTGTTGGATGATTGCCTAATCAACTTTATTGGGTGATTAAGACCTTCTCATCAAGAGAGATTGCTCTGCTTCAGGCAGTCAGGCCTTGAATGACTGCTTTGCCCTGGCCAAGAGTTATTGTTGTTTAAGAATGTTCTGTCTATTTGTCAAAGCTGGATAACCTTCAATGTCATCCTGTTTATTCCATCAGCTTTTTAATGTCTATAAGTACTTGGTGTGGTGTACATTTGGAAATTGCTTGCTACATATCTATTCAAGGATGAAGCTTGTTTATTATACTCTACCAATCTCACCTTACAGACCAACATGTCAGGAAACAACAGTTAATGGACACCAGCATTTCTTGTTCTGGGACAACTCAGGCTCTGTGTTTTGCACTAAAACTGAAACACAGTCAGTCCATCTCAGTCTATCTCTGAACAACCTTCTTAAATTTGAGGAAGTAGAGTGGACCCTCAGTGGTTTAGTCACTGTTAGAAATATTCCTGTGAAATCCTGGGAGTTTTAAGAGGCATAATTTGCCATATGCCACTGTTTTCCAAATTACTTTCCCTTTTTTTCCCTCCCCCAGATATGTTATGCCACTCCTCTTCCTCACAAACACTACACTGTATTCTGGAAACCATCTATTGTTTTATTTGAGATATGATACTCTACTGCTAACAGTAATGGTCTACCCACCCAAAAAGCTCTTTCTCAGTATTGGTGCAGTTTTTATCTCATCCACTCTTATTTCATGTTTCAGAATAAGAAAAAGAAGGCTTTTCTGTACTCTGGCAATAATTATGAGATTACATTAATTTGGTTTTATACCAAATCTGCTGTAAATCATTTTGTCCTGGATTGAGAGGGAACAAAACTATTTCTGTTCAGTGATTTTACTTTTCAGCTCAGTTCTTCTCACTAACTGCACTGTCTGAAGTTAGCAGCCTGTTTTCACAGTCTGTGTCTGCTGCTGGCAGTGATAACACCCTGTGCTTTGAGTTACTACCAAGGATTGGTGTGCAGACCAAGGCCACTGCTGGATCTTGTGTACCACACTGGGGGTGCAGGAAAGTGAAAGGCCACACCTGCAGGGAGAAGCAGACAGGACAGGTGACCCCAAACTGACCAACAAGGTATTCCATCCCATATACATCATATTCAGTATAAAGATGAGAGATTAATTACAGAATTAATTCTGTTCTCACTCAATCAAGGACACACTTTCTATATCACACTAAAAAGTGTGATGTATCTACCTGCTTATTTGCTTCAGTAATAAATATGTGAGTATCATGTATGGAATATAGCCAGTTTCCATTCCAAATTGAAATGGACATGTTTAATATAAAGTAATAATAAAATTTCACTTTCTCAGTCATTATCGTACAGCTGTTTGACTGGGCACACTGTAAATGTCACACAGGTCTTTCCATTTTAAAGAGAATGAGAAATTATGTTAATTTTTTAATATATATATTTGTTATGAAAGAGCAGTTTACACAGCTTAAGCTGTGGTGGTGCTTGATTGCAAGGCAGAGCATTTTTCCCTCCCTCTCCATGTACTAGGTACTTGATTACTTCATCTGCACATACAATTACATTCTGTAATTGCCCATGAGATTCACTAGTGGAATATTACTCTGCACATAAGCAATAGCAGGTAGCAGGAACCTTACATTTACAATCTACCTCTTTATTCGTGGGTTGGTTTTGTGGGTTTTTTTGGTCAAAACCACAAATAAATAGAAAATTAATAGAAGCATTAATAGACATTCTCTGTAAAATAATCATTTATAACATTAGCAGATTCTGATGCTGATGCTGGAAACAAAAAAAAAAAAAAGAAAACCTCCAAGCTTCTCATGCATCTCATCATGTGTATCTCACAGAAGAAGTTAAGCATTGCCTTGAATTTGTCTTGTTTATACCAGTGAGGGCAGTTTTCCCTGTCCTGCTGACTGGGAATGAGCAGGCACTTTGTGCACCAAATTACTTGCCTTCAACTCTTCTTGTAGCCAAAACCCCACCCACACAGCAACTTTTCCTTCATGAAGGTGGGGACCAAGTTGGCAGCAACGAGCAGAGAGCAGCTTATCCATGCTAGCCTTGAAATACCCATTTCACTGAGTCTGACATAACACCATTTTCAAGGGAGAGTGGACAAGGACAGTTCCCATATTCACCTGGGAGTTACAGATGCCTAAGACCACTGTCATGTGAGCCCAACAAATAACAACACAGCCTTGTTCACCTCCTAGGACATGGGTTCCTCTGCCAGCTGGGTTTCCATGTAAAAGTTCCTTATTCCTTCTTCATATTCTGTCCTGAAAGCTGTCCTATACTTTTGCTGTGTAAGATGATGCTCCATCTGCAGTTTTGTCTTCATGGGCTTTAGGTTCTTTTGCTGTTCATCTTACAAACTTGAGCAATTTAATATCCTTAATCTCCTGTGAAATGAAGATGAAAGATTGGCTTTGGTTCTATAAAGGGAATTCATGACAAGGAAGTTATAAAAATCGTGTTGCTACAAAAATCCACTCCTTTGCAAAAACATACTTAAGTGAATTATATATTTTAGAACAAAGAAAGAAGATAGTATCTATCAGGATATGAACATATTCAGACTTTACAGGATAAGTTTGCTTAATCAACTGGGAATTAAAAATAGAATTAATCAAGCCTCGTAGCTGTAGTGAATCCACTGTCTACAGTGAATCACTGAAAAGTGAAAATATAAGGCAAAAAAAGACTAAAGAGAATAAAATATATTTATGTTTAATAAATATTATTAATGGTAATGGCCACAACAAGTAGAATATTATAGTACTGTCTGTTAAATGAAAGAAAGACAGAAATAGTCCCTATTTCTGTTCTACATTTGACAAAAAGACAAGACAAAGACAGTAATTTAACAGTAACTCAATAGGATACTGAAGCAATGGTGACTAAGACTAGGCATGAGAGTGCATCTAAGGAGCTTTGAAGTATTAGACAGTGAGCTTTCTGATCCAGGAACAGGAATCTGTTCAGATCTGAATCTTCTGGAGAACCTAGAGCACTGGAGATATGCAAAATATGAGGCATCCATTTTAGAGGCTAGCTAGGACAAGTGGGTAATTGTGTGTCTTTTGGACTGATATCAGTCAATTCTGACCAAAATGAATGGAATAGATGAAACTGGACCAGCTAAATATATTAAAAAAAAAATAAATTAAAGCAACCGTTAAAGATTTGCAACAGATTAGGGAAGAAAAAAAATAAAGTTATAGTCCAACTAATTTGGCCCCTTGATCCTAAAATCAAGGTTGTTGACAAAGAGAATACTAGTAATTCCATATGGTGCTATGTATTACTCATCAGCCTCACACAACAGAAAGGAACACTCAAATAAAAAGATTTATATTCAGGGATAAAGTCTAGATGCCATACATCTAGGACAAGCATTGCTACCTTAAAATTATTATCTAGGTAAAGGATTTGGGAAGGCAGTGTCATATACAGGTGAACATGTAACATGAACTGTTTCTCCCTCGACTTGTTCTGTCAATAGCCACACTTGCAGCTATTGCCACAGTCTTACAAGCTTGTAACCCAAATCCTAGACAGTCCTGTCTCCGGCTGCATTTGGGCTGCACCTAAATCCTTGGCCAAAATGTTAGTGCTCTCTTTAGGTGTGGAAACCGGAAGATGCTGAGTAGAAACCCTAAGAGACGGTCATCTCTGCATGCTACCAGTCTACTGTGCCCATATAAAGAAGGTAATTAACAAACAGGGAGAATGAAATCTAGAGAAAGAAGGGAGTCATGAAATATTTTATAGTATGCCTTATTAACAAGACTCAGAAATATTAAACAAATTTTCCTATCTTTTCTTATCTTACCAATTACTTCATCTAAGCCTAGTACCTCATAAGGATAGATATTTGCCAGAGGGCTCTTCAGTCTTCTTGATAGGGCTTTGTGCTAAAGTTGCAGTTAGATTGATATAGACTGACATAGATGTAAAAGGAAGTGTAATAAATATCTGAAAAAAAAAAACGGCTAAGACTTTTGTTGGAGCTTCTGCTACAAATATTTTAAGATATGTGGATTTTTTTTCCATAATGGTGTTAAACCAGGAACTCATTCAGGAAAATCAAAAACTTATACTAAGGAGATTATGAAGATTATCAGAATAGTCCTTTTGGCTTTAAAAGTCACTCAGATGAGTTTGTGTAAAACCTCACATTTGCAGTTTTCATAAGAAAGCTGTTTTAAATAAGATGTTTAGCAATTTTCTGTCATTTTACATTTCTTTTTGAACTTTTCCCACATCTTCTTCCTGAGCTCTCTTATTTTATTCCACTGAGTCTGCTTAGGTCACTTTTTCTTTCTCTCGTACTATGGAATCTGGTCTTCTCTTCTGTCATCTCATTCTTCGGTTTTAGTTTTATTTTTCCCCTTCTAAGTTTGTGCCACTTCCAATCCCTCCTTTGCTTTCCTTCCAGTTTTCAACCTTCCTCTTCAGTATATTTTTTTTGTCCTATTTTATTTTTCCAATCAAATTATTTCATGTGATCACATATGGAACAGGTCTTTCAGAGAACATAAAAATAAGTTAATAATAACTCCCAAATAAAACCCCAAATTTATGTATTAGTCTAAGCAAAAGAGGCAAAACCAAGGCAGCTCACAGCATCAACCTCCTGCAAAGCATATGGAGATGATGTATGAGCATGTTGAAATGCAGCATCTCAGCTAATTGCTTTTAATTCTGACTTTGATAGCTTCACTCACAGGGAATTTTCTAAGATATAAAGGTAGATATGCTGAAACCACTTCAAAGAGTCATAAGAAAGCATACATATACCTTTTTCCATAAAAAGCAAATCATGACCTGGGGCAATCTTACTGTTCTAGAAATTCTGACAGGTGTATCTGAAAGGCATTATCTTCTTATAGACTCCTGTTATTCTTTCTGAGAAAAATTGATGCACTCAATTAAATTCCTGGTGTGCAGCCCCAAAGTCTTACAATTATTTATTATCCCACAGATCCAGCAGGGTTTCAAGCCCTTCTGTCTCTTCCCTTCAGGACCTTACAGTCCAAGCTTGATGAAACTAACTTTGTGTCTAATCACTGGAACTAATCACTGAAGCAAAATGCTGTTAATTTAGCTCCCAGGCAGAGAATAAAGTTTTTTTTAAATCTGATTGAGAACTTCCCACAGAAGTCTGACACAGTATACTTAATTCACGTGACCCCCACATCTTTCAGTGAATTTGCTAAACAATCTTGCATTTCCCTGTGAATATATGGAATCTGGTTTAAGTGCTCAAGCATTCAAAAAGTTCTCATCACAGACAAGTTTTTCCTGAATATATCCAGATCACTTTATCTTCACTGACAAGTCCTGTATTTTTCATTTTTATGTCATGCTACTTCTGCGAATAAATCCATTCACCAAGGCTGATGTCTTTCCAGGATTCATGTTTTTCCTAAAGGCAATAGATACTCTTGTTAGATGTTAACCTTCCATTTCAGAAATCACTACTCAATCAAAGGCAATATATTTACATCTATCTACAATGAAATGTACACATTACCGCTCCCAGTGAGCCAGAATTTGGCTTTTGAACAGCTGGGAAGGAGCCCAGCTGTTCAAAAGTTACATAATAGTCTATAAGATTTAATGCATTCTTCCTGTACATTGTAGTGTTCTGTTCAAAAGTACAGCAATACCTAGGAGATAATACTAAGGAATTTGAATGAGAATCTGAAACAAATAAAAAAAAAACCAAACCCACAGATAATTATAATGAAATTGTTCCAGGATAATGTTGTTGTAGATATGGGATATAACCCCAGTGCCTCAGCAGAGCTTTTTTGTCCTTTTCCTTAATAAATGTTTTTATTTATTTGTACAATTAACATCAGCAATTTTATTCAAAAAGAGAAAAGGAAAGATAAGGAAGAGATAGCAGACAGAAAATTAAGCAGTTTAGGTAACAATTTGAAAGACAGGATTAGAGACCTCAGCAGTGCAGAAACAGGGTCACAAATCACATGTGAGTCCCCTGTACAAAGAATGACAGGTAGAAGTGAATTAGGAGTGAAGAGAGACATAAGATAATTTACTAAAGTGGCAAGGAACCCATCAAATTTAACTGTGCTCATGGACTTTGTTGAGAAGAAAACTTTGTGTAGAGGTAGCTGAATCTGATAGGCACTGGTAGCTGGGGGGGTCTCCTCCTGTCCCTGTTCCATGAATGTGAGGCTTCTGCAGTTCCCTATCCCCAGGTGCAGGCAGTAGAGAGGCTGAACACCTATTCATGATGGCTGCATGCGTATACTCACACTTCATCCAGCCACATGTGTCGACAAAGTGCTGCATTTCCCAGCACCCACCTGCTTGCACACAGCACTCAAACATCAGTAGCATAGGTTGCCCAGTCCTGTTCCTCCTGTTCTGCTGACTGCAACTGAAGTCTGCTAGTGCAAAATGGTACACATGGTCACTGCCGCCGTTGACCTTCTCAGTCTCTCCAGGACCAGCCGCCGGGGCCCTTGCCCTGCTCAGGTATCTGGCACCAGCACTCACAAGGCTCTGAGGTTCACTGCTCACTCCAGCTGCTGGTGCACAGACCTTTCATCTTGACCAGCTAGCATGAGTTAAGCTTTGCTGAAGTTCACATAAAACACTCTAAGCAAAGAGCACAACCACAAAGAAGGTGGTGGGAAATCAGAAGACAGCCTGTGCTTATCAAACACAGGGATCTGTCAAACAAGCTGGTGACCTTTACACTCAGTTGACCCCTTCTGCTTTTCCTTCTTTTCTTCCACTTGTGTTTCTCCTCAGTCCACCCTGATCCCTCTCTTTGCCAGCTTCCATCCTTCCCCACCAACTCATCTTAATGGGTTTCACTCCATGGTCAATCTTTCCCCCATCCCTTGGCTGGTCTTCGGGAGCAGCTGAGCTGTCCATTGCCACTGGTTAGGTTATTAGGGTTCACAGAATCACAGAATC
>VWZY01004137.1:1523-14734 GCA_013399075.1 Chloroceryle aenea
CTCCATCCCTGGAGACATTCAAGGACCAGCTTGACAAGGCTCTGAACAACCTCATCTAGTTGAGGGTGTCCCTGCTCACTGCAGGGGGTTGGACTAGATGAACTTTAGAAGTCTCTTCTGGCCCAAACCATTCTATGATTCTACGATTCTATAAATTGTATGTAGTGGACAAAGAAATGAACCAATAGTGATTGCACGCATGCATAATAATGGATTTTGAACATATTTTATGCTTCTATTCTCTGATGTTTTAACAATAAAATCAAAAATATGCACACTTGGAGTAAAAGAAACACATTTTTAGGCACAGGTTTTCTTCTCTAAGCTGTAGTTTGCTTCTTCAAGTCACTGTCTTATACAAAGTACACTTTGTTTGAATTTTTTTTTCCTGATAATAGTTGAATGAATTATATTCTCAGGTGGCCCAATTATAACTGTTGCCTGTAGCCATAACAAAATTAAAGATTTCTGGAAATATTTTGTGTGAAGTGCTCTTGATCAGCTAAAGCAGACATATTCCATGGAGTTTCAGTGACTGCCCTCATGCCCAGGGGCAGAACCTTTGTTTAGGTCTTTAACAAAATAACAGCACTACCAATATCAGCACAATATACAAATAAAATCCCTTATAATTTCAGCAAAGAATGTATTTTGACTTAATAGATACTGTTATTAAAAACAAACAAACAAACAAAAACCCCACACAAACAAACCAACCAAACAAACAAAAAGCAAGGAAAAAAGCACATGCATGCATGCACGTACATGTGTATATGTCGAAACATAAATAATATTGACAAGTATAGTTTGATGTATGATTATATCTGTTATTATCATAACATTCAACAACTTGTGTTAAATCTTAGCAATTATTTTCCCTCTTGTATTTGAGAAAGGAAAGGAGCGGGTATACAGAAGTATCTGTAAACTTTTCTGTTGTGTGAAGTGAAACAAACTGAAGACACAGATCTTCTAATATTTAAGGGTAGCACTTCTGTCAGGATTTAAGAGATACAAGTTGTGGAGTATAGCTTCTTTACAGTTCTTTGCTTACATCGTGAAAGAAAAGTAGAGTCCTAGAGGGATGTAATTTATTGTTGTGGTTGTTTAAACAGGTGAATGCTATTGTCTCAAACTGCTAGTCCCTCCCTCATTGCCACAGTCATTGAATTACTGCAAACAAAATAAACCATTTTAGGTTTGTGTGAGTTTGCATAGTTTTCTAGCACAGCCGTCATTCCAGGGCATGTTATTTTAATCTCTACTGCCAACAGTATTGGATATTAAAGTTATATAACTGATAAGGTTTTTATTCTCTATTCTCTTTGCTCATTGTGAGGGTTTACTTTTCTATTAAATCAGAGAGTGCATTCTAAAGGCGTCTTTTAGTTTCGGTCATTGGTTGGTTTGCTAAGTCTGTCTATCTCAATTGGTTGAACTTCTTTTAGATTCCACATATACAATATTTCAAGTTATATTAGCAGTATCATAAGATTTTCAGCTTCTGATGAAACAGTGTGTTGCTTTGTTCTTATCATCCCAGTTAATATCTTTATTAAGACCTATATGCAGTTTATTTAATTAAATAGAATAAGGTAAAAAAAAAAAAAGATACTATTTCAGATTACTTTCTGCTTAATAGTATTGAGTATCTTCCTTCTTACTCTGCTACATTAACAATAATTTGAGTATATTTTTGTAATACTTGTCAAAATAATTGTGTGTAAAACTAAGCAGACAAATCATTCTCAAAAATTGTCAGCTGGCAAAAATGATGGGAAGTTCCAGGGAACAGTGCCTCTAAAAAATTTCTCTTTTTTCTTGATTGTAAAAATGCTGACTACTTCACGTTGCATTTCTCCTTAATAGTTGGCCTTATCTTGATTTTGAACCATTGAGCAGTACCTGAAGGCCCATCTTTCTACTACAGTATGACATGGTCACATGACTGCTTTTTAAAAACAAGGATGGACTCATTAATTAAGGAAGATTCCACCTTCAGCCTACTGCCATGCATTTGTGGCTGAACAATCAGCCTGGAAAATAAAAATCTTTTGATAAGGAAAGAGTTAAAATAGAAGTACAAAAAGTTCAATTTGCATAAAAAATACTTTTTTATATTTTAGCAGATGCTTTCATTCACACATATAATGGATCTGTTATCCTAGTTAGCTAGAGAAAAAAATACACAATGTATTGTTCAGTCTTTTAAAACTGTTGGATTGAAAACCAAAGTGAAATAAATGCTATTTTTCTTTTGTTGTGGGTTAGCAAGGGTAACTGTAGTTTCCTTCTAATGGGATTCACAGATTTTATGAATCTAAAATCTTCATTATTCATAGAAACATGTATCCATTGCAGCTCCTACATTATGCATATAAAACTTTAAAATACAGCATATACTTTTAAATATGCAGCAACATAATTTGAACAAATTATAGTGATCTAAGAAAATAAGTGCTATAGAATGTTTCTTAAAGGGAAGGATTTCATATTTTCAATCCTCTTCAATATCACAAAACTGTAATTTCAAGTCTCAAAATGAACCCCTTAAAATATAAAAGAAGCAATGGTAACTATCTCTCAGGTTTTTTTGATTAGGCTAAGGATAGTTAGCAGCTTTCTGAAGGTAGAAGGCAAATTGCTGTGATAATTACATTAAAACAAGCCATGGTGCTCTACTCTTGCTTTTCTACTGGTGATTAAGAACAGTTTAGCTCAAAAACATATTTGAAACTTAAAGAGTAGCTCTAGAATCTAAAATCTTATCTCTTTTTCACTTACCTAACTTCAGTTACAGACTATCTATGTAAATTCAAAGGTTTTAGACAAGGATAAAAGGATAAAAATATTTCCAGTCATGCTTACTAAGATAAATATAGATATATATATACAATGGAAAACTATTTTGTCCTGAGTTACGAAGTTTTTTCAGAACCTGACACTTCCTCATATACAATAGCAGCTGCATTCAAGCCGGGCTAATGATCTGCAGTTTGCACAGGATATATATATTTACAAATAATTCTAAAATAAATTTTGTAGAAGGATAAAGTGATAAATTATTTAAAAATATTCTCATTTTCTAAAAGTCTTATTTCTTATTTAAGATGCAAATGACCTCTTAACAGACCACTGTTATTTTAGGGGTCATCTGTCATCTTTACTCTCTGTGGTAATACTAGACTTTGTCTTTTTGTCCATTGTACCAATCATCTATTTCTGTGCTCTAACATTCCAGTAAAACTATAGTACATGGTACAATCCATTTGACAAAGTCATCGGAAATAAGCTACAGGTCTTTGCATTAAAAGTCAGCAAGGAATAAAGGCTATGATAATTTTTTTAACTGAAGTTGTGCATCTATTTACAGCCAGCTTTGTCAAATTCACTTCATTTCAGTCATACATAGCTGTGAATGGTGAATTTTGCAGCCTCTGCTTTTCAGTGTCATTTTCTGCATGTTTTCTCAAGAAATGTCTCCTGCATTTATGTGGTAGCACTGCTGATAACCACTGCAAATAGCACCACAGCTAGAAGAAAAGGATCTTGAAATATGAAAATCTGTGGGAGAAAAGTTTCAAAGTCCATGGGAATATTATTCTGACACATTGTTTAACCAGCCAAGCTATTAGCCAGAAAAATAGATCGAGATTTTAGCCACTATTCCCTAGGTGATACCCAATCATTTTCAACAAAGGTGATGATTTCAAACTACCATTATTTAAAGATGGTTGGGTTGTGAAAGCACAATAAAGAAGTGCTACAAAGGCATTTTTAAAACAAGTTCTAGCAATAAATAGCATCTCCCTCTTCCCCCAACTTAGTTTGGAATTATGAAATACAAAATGTTTAGAAATAATTCAGTAACTACGATAAGTAAGTATGATCTACATCAGTATAGGGTAGGAATGTATAGAATTGTGTTCAGAAAAAGAAGGTTGAAACTTGTGTATTTGAATTTGTGATGCTCATGTAGGCATCATTTTAGGCCTTAGGATGTAAGTACAGCTCTTAGAAATCCTGATATCGGGGAAAAAAGAAAGTACACCATAATGCCCACACCTCTCTCAAAGTATTTAAAGACAAATATAATTTAAAATACCTACTTTCCTAAGATGTGATAAAAAAAATACAATTAAAATTTTGCTTGAGAAATGAACAGTCATGTTTTGTTCCTGCTGTGGAGGTCTGAACTGAAGTGAATTGAATATAACCCCTGCTTCTGGAGACAACTTTCTTGATATTTACTGAGGTGACAAATCAGAGGTTCAGGGTAGCCTGGCAGTATGCAAACCAGCTATGTATTGTCACACACCCATGCCAAGTACCAAAATACAGCTTTGGGTTGCAGCCCACAACAGCACAGCACTCCTCTATGTGGAGAAGTAGTTTGTGGTTGCACTGTGCTGCCAGAGCATCAGGAAGTGGTGACACAAGGGAATGGAACCTGGCTCACTGCCCCTTGGAGTGGGCACAGTGAAAATGTAGGCAGTAATATCAGAATGCAAAATGGAAAGACTTTTACACCTTTCTAATTACAAACCTCTAAAATGTCCTGCTTAGGCCTTAAATACTACTGATTTTATCTCTTACTGCTTTCAAAAGAAATGGAGACTCAAAATAGCAACATCTCCTTTTTATGAAGGACATGACCTGTGGTGTTCCAAGTTCTGTCAAGTCTCTGTACAGACCCACACATAGATGTGAACACAAATATGCATTTGTACACTGTTGACACCCTGTAGCATGACAGAGATCAGAAGGGAGAAGGGTCATAGCTACTTCTGAGTACATGTCGATGTTTGTATGCAGGCAACTGTCCAAAACAAAGGTACTTAAAACTGTTTAAGGTGTACTTTCTGAATGCCTAAATACTTTTGGATGTCTGGTTCATAGTCTCTCAGAAGCCTATCTGATACAGGAAACTAACAGTATCTGTCACACTGTATCTATGCTGCACAATGCAGGATGTTGTAGAGATCAAAGTAGCATTTCCTGAAATACTCACAGAAATGGAAGCAGTAAGTTACACTACCACATCTATATGAGACTGGCTGAGTGCTAATTTTCCTGGATCAAGTGTTGCACTTTGGAAGTTAACCTGCTATTATCAGGACTTATGCCCACGTGTCCTCACTGTCCAGCACCTTTCCAATAGTACCAGCTAATTCAGAGGTCTCTCTATGCTTCAGACACCACAGCTGTACAGTGCAGGGAAAGTCAAATTTGCTGAACTGATGGAGGTGGTAGGGAAAATTAGAAAAAAAAACCCAAAGTAAACTTGCCTCTATTTTTTTTTTACATTGAAAAGAATATTTAGATTTTGTGCATCTAAGCATAAATATGTTTTCTAAAGCAAAACTGTATGATGGATCACTCTGAAAGACTTCCAGCATTTAATAATTGACTTTTTTCTGTATGTGATCTGTAAATAGTGATTATGTTGCTATTTAGTGACACTTAAATGTTGAAAAAATAGGGTTAAAATGCTTATTAGAAAAAATTCCAACTTAAATAAATGCCCTCATTATAATGATCTCATGGTAAAGTCACCATTTTTATGAGACTTATCAACACAATGACATTTATTTTAAGGCAAAGACTATATTGCTCCTGTGGTGTGCATGTTAGATGGTAGGAAACATGATAAAAAGAAAGGTCATGGAAACAGAAGTCTGAGGAAAAATGAATAATTTGATTATTTTCATGGTGTGGATCAATAATGCTCTGCATCTACTGAAGCACATTGCCTGGAGGCACTCAGATAATCAATGGCATGAAACAGAGGCTGACTTTACCCAGGCTTCCAGCCTCTCTGATCTTTCTTGGGAAGACCCTTGACGCCTCTAATTTATGTCAACTGCATATCAAAGAAATTCCAGAGAGCCTGGGTCATAAAGAGTATTTTAGTGGTAACCATTTGAAGTCTACTTACACATGTTCCTTATGTAACTGTATTTAAGTCTTTCCCCTCCAATGCCTGCGAATTTCTAGAAAGGCAAAAATGCTACCTGGTACTAGCGTAATAGTCTGTACCTTAGAAAAGGAAGCCTGGTTAGAAGGGGTAAATCCTCTAACTGTCTCTTCACTGCAAGCTGGAAACAGTCCAAAGACAAGAATTTCAGTCAATGGGCATGTAAATAAACCTTTCTGCACCACCCAAGAATTCTCTTTAATGATGTGCCGGACACAGACATTTTAAATTTAATAGAGCAGCCACTGGAAAAAATTAGTTCTGCACAGTACTGGGGAGAGACAGTTGAAGACATGATTTTGTTCAGTAATTTCTCTGTTCATTTGCAGTGGAAAAAGAGCTGGCATCTTCTAGCTGCCAAAAACTCTTAAGTCAAGGATACTTACTTCATTCTGTCTGTTGAGCTATTTTTCCCATCAAGGCTTTTCAAGCAAGAAAATAATTCCCAGGGTTTGTCATTACTCATTTCTTAACAAATTTTAGCTACCATACTTTGAATACTTTTACACATGCATGCACGCATGTGTGCAAGTGCACACAGACATCCTTTCAAGCATGCAGTCAACGTTGCTTTTCTATCCTCCTTGAAGCTTTCTCAAAAAATATATTTTTTCCTTTTAGAAGTGACTTTCATAACACAGAAGATTAGAGCATTAACCAGCAATTAGAGGAATACAGGCTGTAGTCCATACAATTTAACTGATGAGGTAGTGAAACTTGTTTTCAGCATTGAGATCATGGATTTTCTATAGCAGCTGAAGATGGAATAAAATTATTGCAATTTTTGAGATCCTTGTTGATTGTTCAACATTAGCTAAATCCACAAAATAAATATATGTGTAAAATTGATCAGGTTATTTAGGGTCAGTTCTAATTCACAAGGTCAAGTACCCCTTTGAAAATTCTCTAAGTACATAATCTTAGCACAATCCATCAAAGAAACTCACAATCTTTTCATCTATTGGCTCTTATAAAACACTAGTATCTAGGAGATTAAGTGGAGTCAGCTTTAACAGATAGAGCAGTTCTTCCAGAGTGCTCAACCTCCTCTCAAACTGGAAACTGTCCAAGGCTGCGTTTGCAAAATGCTATTTCTAACTTTTCAACTGACCTGGAAATTATTATTCCTTGCCAGTTGAAATACTGGGGTTTGTAACTGTCTTCAATAAAGCACTGCAAGGGATGCAAAGTAATGGTTTTGTGCATGAAGTTTCTTAGACAAAAAACTGTTTCCACAAGCTGTATCCAATCAGGGATACAAGCCTGAGAGACATGCTTATGATGTGAATCACAAACTGGACATTTTGTTCATGATAGCTGGAAAAGAGATAATCACTACAGGTATATCTGAAGATTGAAGATCAGAGTCTCTGAATCTCCAATGACATAGCTATTTCTCCTATGTTCCCAAGCTTCTTGATCTCTCCTCTCAACAGACACATGATTCCTGAAGTCTATATACAGTGTGAAGTTGAGCTGGACTACCTTATCTTCTTTTCTTCTAATGATCAAGTGCTAAAACTAAGAGATATTCTTAATATATTAAAAATAGGAAATCTATAGTAAGAAATTTATTTAGTTATTTATTTATTAAACGTTATGGTTTAATCCAAATCCTTGTACTTGTGTTTTCAAAACCATTACATATAAGCAAGAACACATATAGAAAGTTACTCTGGAAGTAACAGTGAAGTATGTTCATCATTCTTTTGTTTATTTTTTTTCTTTTTAAAAAGCAAAGCTATCTGTCATAGTAAGGACATGCATACCAACAGTTTTAGACAAAAATATTCAAAAGCCTCAGAAGGTAGATTTCACATAAAACCTTTTGGAGCACCTCAGACTGTGGGTGTAGCCTCTATGTGTATTTTGAAAATAGGTGTCTACAAAATCTTATCATGTTTTTTTTTTTTTAGTTCTATAGATACTTTTTTAGCTGAACATGTGAACATGTACCAAAAAGAGTTACCACAGTAACGAATATTGAACCTGTCTATACTGAAAAAAATAAATCTTCCTTTGTCTCTCCCTCACTCACACATTCACATGAACACTCACTTGCACACACAGTCAGAAGTAGGTACCAGTTCAGACAAATGCTCCTTACCTGATCGCATCTCATCAGCCCTAAATATCTGAGAGACTTGCTGCTTTGTGCAATTTGAGTGGCTCCATGGTCTGTGATTTCTTTGCACCATCCGACATCCACCGTCTCTATTGTCATGCTGTATCGTCCAATGGCTATCAGAGCTGTAAAGATATTAAAGGTATGAATCATATAGCTCATGGTAAGCTCTGTTCTAGGCATAAAGTAAATGATGTTGAAATTAAATGTTGTCATGATGTTGTCATTTACCTTGTAAAAGATCTTGCATTTCAGGATTTGTAACTATGAAGTATCTGTCTCTTCAAATTAGGAATACACTCATGTGAAAACACATAGAAAAACACAGACAAACAGATCTTCTGATTTATTTTTTTATCCATCAATCAAGATAAATAGGCCAGTTACCAGAATTATTCTGTACAAATTCTTTTAATTAGTTGTTTTGGAAGTATCAGTTAACTGAAGTAACTACATAATAAAAAAACCAATCTACCTCAATCTTCAGAGAAAATAACTGATTTTATCCTATTAATAATTTATTTTTTTTCCCCCAAATAATATTGTAAAGACAGCCCAGAGGAAAACAGGACATTTTCTGTGTTAATAAAACAAATTGTTTTTAAAAACCCTGTAGGTATCTTATGCCATACATTTTATAACTATATTCTAAAATTAGATTTGTTTCCCATTGTTCATATTGATGATCTAATAAGAAAAACATGTCTCAGTTTCATGTTTTCTTCATGGACACTTCTCCAATTAAAAAAAAATAATTAAAAAATAAAAAGGCCGGAAGGAATTAAAACACACAAAAAAACTTTTATAAAAAGCAAGGATGTACAGAAAAATGGTAGACAGCAGAAACCACGAGGCTTCTGAATAGGTTGGGTAGGCTTTGTTGCGACATGACTAGTCTGGATTGACAGAAAGGATAAAAACCACTAGCACCCTGGTCACTATGGACCTGAACACTTTTCAGGAAATACAGGCCTGGACACTGTTAATTCAAGCTGGGATTTATTAACAGAAATGAGCAACACTCTACAGCAACTAAAATCTCATCTTAAGAAAAAAGTCCAAGGTTTCTGGTGTAGAAGTTGGCCATCTGCATGTAGCCGAGTGGTAGGATGTTTTTAACTGTAGTTTGTATGCAGCTGCTAAGAAGGAAGATGAATGAATGACTTAGTCTAAATATCTTTAAAGGGATGATTTTTCAGCATCTGTGGGCCAGTTCTGTTCAGGCTACAGAGCCTATTGTCAATAGCTAGTAGCTCTTGATACGCCAGATGTCAATTTTACCTCATCAGGTCGTGACTGAAATCTAGAAGCAGAAAGAACCATCCAGACCTTGTATTGGTTCTGCAAATACCTATACTGATAATAACTAGCAGAGAGGATAATTTAATAATTTATAAATATTTGGGTGGACTTGATTTGCAAACAAGCTCAGGCAAAAGAGACTAAATACATTCTCAGAAGCCATGGATGGTGCAGCTGTACACAATTTTTCTTCCTGCAGCAGTTCACCAAAAAGGGAAATGATAACTGGATTTTGCAACTGATAAATAAATTTATGATACAACCATCTATGCAGTTTCATTATGGTTTCACTGATTTTTGTAGAATAGGAGCTTTCTGTTTTCTTCCCAGTACATTGCTAGAAAGCAAGTTGTAATTTTGCAAATACATAAATATGTACAGCAGAACATAAACTTTGTTTTTTGGTGTGGTGCTTTTTTTTTTTTTCCACAGAGGCCTTCTAAAATGTCTCTTTAATAAAAATTACAGACTCAGAAACTTTCTGTATAAATTCTTCAATAACAAAAGCTGTAACAACTATAGATTATTGTATCTCCATACAAAATGTTATAGACTTGAAGCAGTGCAGGAGTATGGAAAGCCTGACATTACATTAGAATATTTTCAGTTTAACAAAATTTCAAATACTGTTTGTATTTGAATATTTTTGATAGTCTTTGTAAAGTTACAATAATATTATGGCATTTTCAAAGCTTCCTGTAAAACTGATAAAGAAAAGAAAATCAAGAGAGAGCACTTTTATGTGAGTGACAGAAAATATCATCAGATCACACTGGCGAAGTATTCTCCTAGTCAAGCCATTGAAGGAAGTAAGAGGTATAATTTCTGTGAGTTAGATTAGAGAGAAAGTCGGGCACGATGCTGTTGAAAGACCAAAAAAACTATGTTATACTGTGTGCAGAATGTGCAAGACTAACCTGAGCATTATTATTCCAAGAAGCTGCCCTGAATGGGCAAAAAGATGGCTTAAAGCATTAAATTTCATGAAAGCATCGTAACATGCATATATTAAACAACTTGGAAGAATAACATTTTCTCTGTCTTATTAATATACACCATGTTATAAAATAATATTCATAGAAAACCACTGTATAACAAAACAGTTTTCAACATGTTAATACATTTTTTGATATGGTACCCTTTGTGTTTTGGCATTTTTGGAGGTAAAGCATTTAATATCTAGACTAGGACCTTAATTAAATCTTGGGTAGGTTTTATTAATTTTTCATATAAAGATAAAAATATTTTTACCTTTTACATAATGTAAAAATGATTTAATAATTATTGAAATGATTACAAAACAATTATCAAGTGACAGATCATGAAGCCTCTTTGCAAAATGAACCTTCACTGCTTCTGAATTATACTTCAACCAGCCAATTATAACAATAATTAATATGAGGTGTTACTTCTCTGAAGGGTCAAATGAATGAAAAAGATCATCCCCGGGATTTGGAAAGCATATTGAAGTTTACATAAATCAAAGTCTACACACATGAGGTTTGGACTACGTTGTCATTGCTATATTCTGTCAATTATCAGGAATTTAAGAACAAAACTTTAATGATACCATGAGACAAAAACCACTGTGTTTTCTGGTACAAGTACCAACACTTACAAGAACAATACAAAATGGAATAAAAAAGTCTCAGGATATTATGTATCAATATGATACATAAAAAGTCAAATGGAAAAGAAGAAATTTCAGCTGCATCACTTGGGAAGCAGGGCTTTCTGAGTAAACACATTTTGCAGTTCAGAAGTTCCGGACTGATTTTCAGACAACTGCTGATCTGTTGTCTTGACCTATGTTCTACATTTGTGTATATGCAAATAATTGAATGAAATGTCATGCTTTATTCCATCTGTGTGTCTAATCTGTGCATGAGGTATATTTTAGGCTAACCATGGCCAGGGTATACTTTAGTTTAGGGACTGCTGAATGAATAGTATTTTTGTCTGGCTGGCCTTTCCCTTGAAGCATTCTTTACCACTGTCTCAACCCTAACTATTCCTAAAGAGTCAAGAGATGCCATTTTTTTTTTGGTCAGCAGTGTTAATTAGCTAGTTATTTTCTAACACTTAAGAACTGACAAAATTTTTCTAATTTAATTTCAAATGACACTAGAAATTAATTAGTGCATTACAGATGGCTGAAGCCTTACAATATTCTGTCATAAACTAGTAGCAAATTACGTATTTATTTTGTACTTTGCAGCTCTTTGTCCCCATATCAGCAGACAACTTTCCAGAAAGCCAAATATTTTGACAAGTGTACAGTGTTAGGTAGTAGTCACGTATTGCAAGAGTTAATCTATCAAATGTATAGATGGTATGCCATTTTAAAACATCAGTAACCATATTTTTTGAAAATGTCAATGTGTGCAACTGCGTCCTTAAAAGTATACTCTTGCTCAGAGAAAAGATACACTATTCAGTTTCTACCAGCATCCAACAGAGGGAGATAAAGAAATGCCAGAACAGGTCCTTGAATTCTTTTATAAGCCTTGAGTATGCACAGTTGTTCTGCTTGTATGAGCAAAATATTTTAAGCCACAAGTTTCAGCTAAGAAAATACTTGTGTTCTTCAACACCTTTTCTTCCTCTCTGCATTTGCCCACAATAATCAGAGTATATTGCTATATTCAGCCAGCCTGTCAAGTAATCTAAGAAGGAAACATACTATAAGAGCCTTACAAACTAGTTTAGATTCTGTGACTTAGGAACTTGTAGCACAATCAGCAGTAAAGAACAGTATAAGGTGTATTTTAGTATTAAGGACAACCAGGCTTAAAAACATAGCTGAGTGACAGAACAGAAGAACATGATAACATTGAAAGTAAGCAGAGGCGAGTCCACAAAAATCCACCATGTAGTTTAAAGATGCTGGCTTTGACATATGAACTTTGTATGTGTATATTTAACAAGGCATCAAATTTTTTGGATCCCTCCTTTTTTATACTTGCTTTTTTTTTTTGTCAAAAGCAATTTTTCGTATTTCTTTTCCAGTGCTACATAGGTGGAATGGAAATCAGCTGATGCACAGCTCCTATGTAGCAGAAGATGAAGGATAATGTCTCCAGCTGGAGTTTGAAAATCATCCCCACAGCCTTGAGCTGTATTAAGCAAAAGTGTTTTCCAGTTGCAGTGGTAGTTTGTTGTAGCCGAGAAGGTGAAAGAACATATGCAGAACCAGGTTTGTAGGCAGAGGCAGCATCTTTTAGACAGCCATCTGCATTAGTTAGAAAAATAAGACAAATTTTGTTCTTAGTGCACCAGAATTAAAAGCAAATAATAATTTAACCTCATTTTATTTTAAACTGATGAAGTTAAACTGACATAGCTAAATGAATTTACTACTTTAGGTAGAAATCACTTAGTCAGACAGGAAAGGTCTCTGTTTAACTGTATGTAAACTGTGAAATCAGTGGTTACAACGTAAATGTTAGCGTGGTTAAACTACTTCTGGACTTAATCTTGGCAGGCACCAAGTTCTCACATCTAACAAAACTGGGGAGGATAAGTGCTGCATTTATTTTGCAGGATTGTTTTGGGAAACTGTAGTTGGCAGTTCATCATCTTGAGGCTTTGCTCCATGATTTTGTATATATATGTAAAATAATCAGAAACAGATATTATACTAACATGTTAAAATAAGTCAGTAATATAACATTTATAATTTAGTTAAATTTCCAAGTTAAAGGTCACTACAACAGAAAAAACCAGCATACTATCTTTGGTATGAACTACCAATATTTGGCCCAATCTTAATTTAGCTTTATTGTATTTTTGAATCTGGAAACAAAT
>VWZY01004137.1:60043-84985 GCA_013399075.1 Chloroceryle aenea
GGATAGGTGTGAATTGGATATGAGAAAAAAGTACTTTAATATGAGGGTGATAGACCACAGGAACGGGCTGTTCAGAGAGGTGGTGGAGGCCCCATTCCTGGAGTCATTCAAAGTCAGGCTTGATGGGGCTCTGAGCAACTTCCCCTAGGTAGAGATGTCCCTGCTTGTGTAGGGAGGTTGGACCAGATGACCTCTAGAGGTCCCTTCCAGACTAAAACATTCTATGATTCTATGAAAGCACAGAATGTACTGCTATATGTAAAAATGAACAGTGTACTAAGACAATAATCTTAAAACAATTTCCTGTTAATGTAAGGTAACAACAACTGTAGGCTGGCTGATAAAATACAACAAAAAAGTCATGAAATGGTAAATTTAATAACAATACCATTTACACAGCTTAATACATGCTTTGAATATTTTTCTAAGTACTTTCAAAAGAGTATGCAGTGACATTATTTATTTTTCACTATAAATATGTAAGTAACAGAAGAGTATGTTAACAGAAGACTATGTTAACATTACCATATGGCATTTAATTCCTCATATCACAACTTCTTAGAAACTGCTCTGCTTTAACAGGCTGGGGTTGGAATTAATCCTCCTCTATGGACACATTATTTCATTTTTACCTTCCTGTAAGTGTAGTTATTCTTAGACTCAGGATTTATTGGTCTATTGGTCTAGTCTAGTAAGAAATTTAAGTACTTTGGGTCCTGAAATTCTCACATTTCATTAGCATAGTAGGTTTTTTTTTGAGAGCTATGAAAAAGAACTCTACCTCAACAACACTTCACATGAAAGTGTGTATGTTGCACGCAAGTCCTATGCAACTCATTCCAGTGATATTCTCTGTTGGGTGTCTTCTCATAGTCAAGAAGCAATGAAACTAGATCTTATAAGGTGAGGTCACCAGTTTCTGAAAACAGTACATGCTTCTCAGATTCAAACTCAATTCAAAAACTTTAAAAGAAAAATGGTTCCAAGGGAACTACATGTTCCCTTAAAGTCAAGGAAATATTTAAATGACTGATCAGCAATATATTGTCTTGCAATGCCCTGAAAGAAAAAAAAAAGCCAATCCTGAAATGAGCATGATAGGCCTGCTGCTTATGTTGCCTCTTAAATTATGGGAGCCTTGGGTGAATGACCTGAATTGCAATAAAATATCAAGTGTGTAGTATGGGTTTTGGTTGATGGAGTACTTTGGTTTCAAGCAACCATCAGAGCAACAGTAAACTCCATAATTTACCAAGTAACCAAGAGCAATAGTAAATCTCATACTCTGAGGGAAAAACCTCTGCATCCTTATTATATTGTATCAGTGCCTGTTTAATATAAATCAAATATTTAATGTAAAATGCAGAAACGTACGAGAGGAAACAGGACAACTGTCACCAAACTCAAATGTTTCCTCTAATCCAAGGGTCACAGAACCATACTGGTTCCAACTGACTACTCTGATTCCATGAATCTCAGTCCTTTCTGTTCAGAGTTTCAAAATGCAGATGTTGCAGTACCCACTTGCTTTGCACCCAAGTCCCTTCCTGCATCTAACCCTGAAAATCCTGACTACTGATCACCTCACTCTGCCTCCCCACAATTACTACAGTGCACACAAAAAGGGCCCATGTCCGCTACAATTAACTAATTAACTGAAGAGAAAAAGTCTTCCGGAGAAAGTACAAAATGAACTGGCCTCATCCCAGAGGCTCTGTACCATACAGGGAGGTAAACAGCACCAGCCAGGACACTGTAGTTCAAAATCAAGGCTTCATAGTGTGAATACTCAGAATTCAGGTAGTGTAACTTGCGCAGTAGCCATGTGATGAATTCCACCAACATGATACATGGCAAGATCTTAGTAATCTGAGAGGACTCCAGTGTAGATAATTTTTTGTGCTCTATTTGGAAAATCTCAGTAGGACTTTTGAGAGCAATTGCAGAGTTTTTAAGGATATATTATGTCACTCTTGCATCTCGTTGAGTGACTCAGAAATAAAGCATATTGATTTAGGGTATCACTACACTCCTGTTTAGACAAATCTGCTTTGTGCCTCTATTCTATCAGACTGAAAAGTCTCTGCTTCCTCAAAATGTCTCTACAGTTATGACTGGATGAGTGCAAGTTGTCTAAGCATCTGGAAGAGGAAGATGTAAGACTTCAGGACACAGAGGAAATCTTGTTAGGAAGACAGTGCATTTTCACCTTGTCTAGAGGGATTATTTTTTATGAGTATGTGTTACAGTTCAACTATGGACTACTAATAGCTTTTCTGAGCCAGTATGAGATTCATGAATTGTCACCAGGATATCGACAATTTGTGATTTTACAAATGTGTATGATGTCAATTAAAAGTAATAAGTAAGGCTCATGAAAAAATCATTACAGCAAATTTTACAAATATGAAGAATACAAATTAAATGACTTAAAAGGTTAGGAAAAGACTGAAAATATTTCCTAAAAAATATTAAAATTAACTAATTCTGTACAATTAATAGCGATGTAGAGCACAAATAATGTCCCTGAAAACAAGACATTCCTCAAGCATCAAAATCTCTCTTTAAATACTATGTACCAATGACCTAAGAAACAAAAAAGGGGGTTAGCTGTAGCTTTTCTATTTTCTTGTACTGATACCTAGATGACGGAATACCTAGATAATTATTTACCACATAGTATGGTGTTGCTTTGTTTCTTATCTATTCAACCATGCAAGCCTAGTACTGTGGCCTGAAAGACCTCAATTTACATAAAAAGAAGGCATTACTCTTTTTACACAGGTACTCCCAGTCACAATTGTGCAGACTAAAGTTTTAAAACTCATAATCTCTTCTTAGGTGGATTTGGTCAGGGCTGACTAGCTAATTGGGGGAAACACATGAAAGCACCTCAAAATCCAATTAGCACTTCAGTGCAATTAAATAGCTTTGCTATTCTGTAGAGATATGGCTTTGATCTTGCATTGAAAAGTGTCCTTCCTTAAAGCTGCTGTTTTGATTTTTTTCTCAGCAATTAGTGCTAATTGTAAAGCCATTACTGACAAGCTATAAACAGAGTATTTTGCTGCACTTGACACAATGACCTTAAACTCTTTTGTCTATAGTGCACTGGTTTATTATTGGTCTATCTACTTTGCTCATTTTTAAATACACAATATGTAAAACATGTTCAAGTCAGATGAAACAAATTACCTAGGTTTAAGAGCTTGTGTGGATACATTCACCAATGTTTAAAAAACTTATATTCCAAAGAAATAGAGGATATAATAGAACACAATATTAGATTACAATTTGCACTAGACTCTCTGTCAGATTTCTTTTTTTCATCCTGAACTGGAAAATATTAATTTTAATTTGTGCCTATTTTTTTTCAGGCTCACATAAGATGCATGCTGAATAATGAACTGAAAAAAAATAATTCTTATTCCACTTGTCTTGATCATTGTTTTCTCTAAATTACACTTCTTAAACCTGTGAATTGACCAGTTGGGTTACAGACCTCTGTTCCCATTTCCAAACAGGCTGTATGTGTCAAGTCTGCCATAAACTTTCTTGCAGGCATGCATTCTTTATATCTCAGATTATACTGTTATAACCTTAAAATATACATTTAGAATTAACACCACAATACAAGTGACAGTCACCTGCAATGAATTTTCCCTTTTAAAATGTTCCAGAAGAAAAAAAAATATTTCCTGACATGAACAAATGGCACATACAACTGCAACAGCTACAAAATCATTCACATAGCAAGGCCCTTTCTGGAAAGAAAGAGCTCTCTATAACATGCATTTTGATCTCAAATTTAATCTCAGTAACAGAAAGGCAAAGATGTGATCCATTTTATGCGCTAATACTCCACAGGAAAAACGTCCTGTCGCCATTTCTTGTTTCATTTTAAGGAATCTCTCACAGATATAAAACCTTTCAAAAAAACATAGTTTTTTTTCAACATCAGCTACTGCAAAAGAATATTGTGATGAATTAAGATACTTCATAGATTCAAATAAGACTCTTTGCTTACACTACAGCTGCAATGTTTAATTACAAGATTCATAAGAGATAATGATTTCTGTTTAGAAATGGGACAAACTTTCTGACAAACAGCATCTTTTAGAAATAACAGTTTCAGCAACTCAAATTTGTGAATATGTCAGTGATTTTAGTTGGCATTCTGTTTGAATAAAGCTGTTAGAAAAGCAATTTGTGATTTCTATTGTTTCCTCTTCTTTTCTTTGTCCCTCTTAATTCCACAGTTTAAGAAATCACCAAGACACAGAAAGCACAACTTCAAAGTCTGACCAAGAATTTGAGTCAGACCAAGAATTTGAAACAAAAGTTCTTACATTCCCAGGTAAATTAATCACTACCTTTATAGGATACTCAATATTTGATCTTTCTCAATTCTAGTTGGCTCAGATTATTTTTGTATAAAACACTTAAATACTAAGAATATGTTTAGTTAGTTGGGAAAAATAATGATGCATCTTTAGGAGAAGGGAGTGAGAAATCCATCTCTGGAGGGATAGAAGTCAGATGCTTCCCTTTTTCTGCTTTTCACACTAATACATAAAAGGAATCATCAGGAAAATAGAAACACAGCATCAAACAAATGTCATACTTGTGGGTTTTTTCACCTCATTAAATAAAAAATAAATGATTTTGTCTTTTCTGTTTAAGAAAGAAGCTGAAGGAACAAATCTAATTCACATAGTCATAGGCAGAGAATGTGTTAAAAGACAGGAGGATTGTGAATCCCAAAAGGAATCACATTACTCCTCTGAATTCCATACTTTACCACACTCCTTTGGCTTGATATTCTTAATTTCCCTGAGACAAATCTCACTCTGTTGTGGTTATCTCTTCGATTTTCTACTAAGATTTCCAGCTTTGTGAATCTAAATTTGCACCAAAAAATTAAAAGAGATGAGCTGAGCCCCAAACCTCTGAGCCCAGCTTGTTGCTTTGAAATGGTACTGAGTTTCACTCAGTCATGTGCCACTGGAGCAGAATCAAAGGTGGATGCACCTTAAAGCAAGTCAGGTAGTTGTAACATTCTTCACACTAAATAATTCTGAACAGACTAAAAAAGTTAGTCTTTTAGTAACATTTAATGACATAGCTAGGTACACAAACCTCAGGCCACATCTTTTAATAATCTGTTTTCAGGATAGAAAAAAAAATATTATATCTGTCAGATTTTGAGAGAAGTATTTATGTTATCTCAGAAGCATTGAGTCTCTCTAAAAGCTTTGAAGAAGCAACTAAACAGTCAAATAAACATTTATATCTGAAAAAAAAAAAAAAAAGACAGATCATTTTATATTGAGGTTACTAAAAAAAAGAGGCAGATCATATTAAGACCTAATCCAGCATTTTCTGACGTCAATGGAACTCTTACCATTGGCTGTGATAGGATAAGGAGAGGGCCATTAAAATATAATTTTACTTTTAGTCAGTTTTAATTATACTATGATGGAATGATTCATTCAATTGTTCAATTCATAACATTTTAGCATTTATAAACATGATTAAAACAGCTTTGAAATAATAATTAAATTTTAGAGACATCTTTTTAAATAACATTTACCTATTAACTCTAGTTACAAGCATTAGAAATAAACTTAAATGCCATACATTCAGTTTGGAAGAAAAAGGTGCGTCACTGCTAGTGACACAGATACATTAAAACAGCATGTTCTACAAAATCAAATGCTTTAATAGAATACTGATGAGGCTGCCTGATTTTTCCCTGCTGTAGTAGCAGTGCAGTAGATGCTGGCACTAAGGCCAAATTCTAGCATTAGAAAGTCCTTGCATATGTGAAGAGAATAAGGATAGTCTTCCTTTTTCCAGTGTTACTACCCAGTCCAGGTCTCCACAATGAAGAATGCTTGATGACCATCAGGCACTTTGCAAAATATCTCTCTGAAATACTTATCTCAAGGTTATTTTGCAATACTGACACCCTGATTTGCAAGGTTGGTTTCCAGTCACAAACAATACTTTTGCATCCTAACCACACCATGGATTAGCCTTCATTACCTTCCTGTATCTCATGGTTATTTGTCCTCTTGCTGACTAGACTCAAGACATATTCAAAATGGGTAATTCCATGTGAGAAAAGAAAATAAGAAATAATAAGAAAAGAATAAAAAAAAAAAATAAAAATCTCCAGTACTATCTATATAAAAGAAAAAAGATGACAATTCATCCTATCAAATGTGGTTTTTCTCAAGAACCTGAAAAATTGTCTTTAATAAGATGGTGCACAATCCTTGTATGAATGGGTTCATTATGCCGTCTAATGAATTAAATTGAAATGATAATTGGCATTTACTCTGTAGTCCTTACCAAAATGTGACACACCAAAAAATGTACCAAAAAGGAGTCTTTCCCATCTCTGTAGTACTGCAAGGAGATCTAAGGAGACTAGTCAGGTCTCAAATAGATCTTCGTGGTCAAAAAGATCAGTGGTATTCAGCAAAAACTGTAACAAGGTGCTGCAGAGTACAGGAAGATGAGTTCTCTACTGAGGCCTACTGACAGGTCCCCTTGAAACATTAATGTAAGTACATTATCATAATGACATGATAATAAATGAATATAGAACCAAACACCAGTCAGGTGGGTTATAAAGCCCTTCAACAGCCTCTTCCTGTATTGCACCAGGACTCTCAAGAAGGTTGTAACAACACAACGTAAATCTCAAAACCCAGACTTTTCTGGAGGATGAGTAAGACGGTGTAGCTTGTCAATTTTCCCAGATCCCAAGCCTACAACCTCAGAAGAAATTCAGAAAGTAGTTTTAAAATGATGCTTTTAGCTGTGAAAGTAATCTTTCATTTTGTAATTAAAAGTCTGGCTATAAGTCAGTCACCTACCCTACCTACATGAACAGTGAATTTAGCAAGCTCAGTCTAAGTTGCAACATCCTCAGGGTAGGCACTCCCTAAACACTTAAAGGTGTTTTTTCACAAATATTTCAAGGTAAAATAGAGAAGGCCATTTACCATCTAGTCACTTAAAAGGCAGAATTTAAATTAGGCCAAAATTTGCTTTGCTCTATTTAAGTATTGCTTCAGGGAAAGGAAGAAAAGTTCTCAATTCAATATTAGGTTATATATTTCTGTCATAAAGTAAAGGGAAAAGATGCTGTATCATAAGCATCTGTGACTACATTGTAATATCCTGACATGCATAGCACCACTTCACAGTTAAAACACAGATGTACTTCATATCACACAAACACACTTAAAGTTTTTATCTACCAATTTCTTAGTGGGAACTATCTTCATATAGAAAAATAAATGCATGGTACAGTGGACAACTCTTGAATACCAAAGGAATGTCCTGTACCATGTTATCAACATTCACAATAGGAAAACATGATGGAAATATGGAAATATTAGCGAATAATGAAACTCTCCATGTTCCCTATATGGAAACTGTATTCACTCAAAAGCAACAGAAAAACTTTCAGAAGATAAATAAGAGTTTAAGATCTGTTTTTCCATATTTTATGTCCTACTATTTGTTATTCATTCACCTTTTAGTACTTGTGGCAATAGGGAGGCAGTGAACTGTGAATGCTGCCCTAGCTAGAGATTTAAAAATTTCATTGTGTTTGGGCTGTTAGTATGAAACATGTTTTGATAAGTCTTTTTAATTCCTTATGCATTTGATGTATTCACAGTAGTTTTATTAAACCAATAGAACCAAATATGGAAAGTTATTTTTGCACATTTAAATTGTATTCCTTATTTCTAGGCAAATGGTGCCTGGTAGTAATCATTGGTATGCAGATAAAAATTCAGAAAATATGGCAATTGCTGTGTTCTAACTTAAAAATATAAAAAATAAGCCATGTTTTTGCTAAGCCATATACTTGTTTAAATGAATTTTTGGAGATAAAGGATACAATCTTGATTGCAAAATGAATTGCAAAATGAATGGCTAGTTACACAAATAGGCTTGTCCCAGATCTTCAAGTTGAGGTTTTATATACGTATCTGGATTACTAAGCTGTGAGCAGCTGAATCTCTTCTGAGGAGCAAGAAAAACCTTGTTTTCCTCAAGGGCTGGGCAGAATTTTTGAGTACCTTTGGTTGCTAACACATGCTTCTTCACCATGCTTCCTAACCCCAGAGCCTCATGGTAGTATCTGATTGATCTGCAGCCCTTTCAGTTGTAGTCACTGTAAACATCTGCAACATCTTTTTGCTGCTCTATCTCCTCCAACATCCTGAAGGTTTCAAAGTAGGAGTCAGTACTCCTTTGTCAGAGAAGTGTCTTAACTTAGAAGTGGGTATTTCCTACCTAACACCCTTGGTAAGAACTTTCCTGAGACCAAATACTCTTGGAGTCTGTCTCACTTTATGTACTATCCACCTTAACCCCAAAAATATTTATAGATTTGTAAGATATCTCGAGTTGGAAGGGACCCATAAAGATCACTGAGTCCAGCTCCCTGCTCCTCACAGGACTACCTGAATATAAACCATAGTACTCGAGGTAACACCACGTCGGAGATTTTGTGAGAGTATTCAACTACATCAAGAGCTCCTGTCTCTAATCAGTTCACTCTAAGTAATGGGGGTCTAAGGAGTCTGTATTATCATGCCTGGAAGGAGAATTGCATGATCATGCATTCACATCCCATGCTTACCACACCTATCATGAAGCCTGTTGGCTGTCACAGAAGAGTGTCCAATTGACACAGAAGCATTTGAGACTGACTGTCCATCAAGTCCTTTTCTTCTCCTTTAACCAACTCCTGCCTGCACAGATTTAGGCATGTCTGGGTGAACCTTACTGTTTAACTCTTGGAGCTTCCTTCTGCTTCAGACACCACAGTCAGGATTGCCCGAGTACAAGCTGAGAACTATTTTTTACAACATCCAGTCTCCCCTCTTTCTATTGCCAAATTGAATATCTAGTCTTAAAGTCCTCATTCTACTGTTTTTGATCCTTCCTTAGATCATCCCTGTCTTCTTTGTTTTGACCATTTTATAATACTACTCCTGCCACTCTGAGGTTTTCCATTTTTTTCAGCTTCCAGTTCATATGCTTTGAACTGTTTCCTATCCAATCTCTTCAGTATAGTTTTGGCTCAGCTTTAGAAACAGAGATTTCTTTGTCATGGTAAGAAATCATCAATAAAAGGGCTATTACAAGCAAAGAACAGACAAATGCCCTACTCTCAATGACGATGCCCAGCCGTGAAATGGGGAGAGAAAGTAAAACAGGATGAGTTCTGTGCTGAAGCACTCTCCCTGATTTGTTCTTTCTTCTGTGGCTATGGTAGGTCTGGTTAGCTCAGGGAGCAGTTGGGACTTAAACCTAATACCAACAAGTCTTCACTCTTGCAAATTCTACAAGCTTGGATGAGCTGCAATTCTGCAAAGATATACAACTTAGATCAATTTAGAGTGGATTTTACAGGGAAGGGCAGTCTCTGATACTAAGACCATGTTCTTCTAAACATTAAACGCCTCTTTCAAAGTCTGCAGGTGCCACAGCATTTCAAGCAAAAAGGTCTACAAAACATTTAACATGGGGAAAGTGTTGTGGTTTCTCTTTTCTTCTTGTGTTATTCTGCAGAATAATTAACCATTTTGACCAACACAAAACGGTTAGACTGCAATGAATACTAAACATGGTATTTCATAGCAAAATTTCAACCCTAAAGCTACTGCTTCATAAAATGTTATATGAAGCAATTACTTCATTACTGCTAAGATATTGTGGTAAGGGAGGACACTTGTTGCGGTTAAGGCCCGGCACTCGGAAGATCTCGCGATGTACGGAAAGATAGGGACAGTTAGATAGCCAGTGACACTTGATTTATGATGTTAACAGACGGATGTGACGTTGTAAACGTGGGCTATATAACATGGTGTTACTCTGTAATAAACCCCTTTTTCGCGTCCACCATATTGGCGTAAGCGTGGAAATTGGCGGTGCGGATGTTGAGCGTGCTGCATAGTTAGCACGGACCAGGTCACATCTGTAACCTTCGTGTATCCCAGAGATTTAGAGATACAAGAAGGCTACAGACACTACCACTCTCACCTATAAGGAAATTTTCATTTGATTTTTCTGATTGTCTAGTTTTATGAACATGACAATGAAATCCATTTTTCTGTTTTGTTTTTATTTTATTTGTAATTCTATTGCTTTGTGTAGATTAAAGTATAAATGTTGTCCCTGCAGTACCTCACAACAGGCTCCTAGTTCATGACAGGGACTTGCTGGAAGTAACAAAAATTGAATCAAAATGATGACAAATGCCTGCTGTATTGAAACTTCTCTTTGTGTATGGATTACAAAGGAATGTATTATTTAAATCTTCTCTTTCAGGTTCAAAATACTTAGTGCTAATAAAACTTCAGGGCCCGGTAGCAGGCTAATTTATTTTCCATGACACATGCCAGAAAGAATATTACATGAGAGTATAAGAGCATGCATTTCAGATCTTGGATCTTTTCAGTTGCTGGGTTTTCCTTTTCAAATAAGAGAAGCTTAACTGTGCAGTCCATTAAAAAATTATGAAGTATGTAAATAAAATGCAATACAAAGCATCACTCTTGCATTTTTTGATGGCTACTGCACACCACATACAAAATAAACACGAATTTACATTCACACGTATAATGTCCACTTTGTAAATAATTCTCAACCTCTTTGAGACTCAGACTTATGTAGGACACTATCATTTGTGGAACCATGAAAGCAATGACATGGTTTGTGCACAAACTTGTGTGAATTTCCTTTTATGCCTCTTTTTTTTTTGGTGCCATTTGGTATCCACTTTAGAGACCGTAATACAAAGATCTTGTAAAGAAAGTACCATTAGTTAAAAAGCAATGTTGTCATTTATGTTGCTGTAAACGGATGTTCAATTTTACAGCTCTAAAGCCCTTGCTTCACATTTAAGCATCAGAAACACTGCTATGAAATTTAACATGCTCTGAAGAAATTACATGTATTTTAATAGAAAACATAAGTTTAGAAAAATATTTGTTATATGCTGAATGTATTCCTACACCTAGAAGTCCTTCTGAAATTACTATGTTCCACCCACCTGTTTATTCCAAATTTCTAGCCAACTGATGGACTCTGCAGTCATTTCTGTAAGTTGATCTTAATTACCATACGTACTGATTACAGTGTCATTCAGAAACAGGACACAATCCATCTTCCTATCATTTTTAATTGATTTCTAGAAAACAGCCTAAATGTACAGAACAGGTGATGAATTACACTAATGCCCTACACTGCCTCTCAAGTTAAAGTTCTGTCATATTTCCATTAGAAAATACCTTCACTTTCTACCTACATCAGGCATAAACCGTTAAGACATGAAATTTGTGAATGTTAGGTTTTAAATAATAAGCATGCATTTATACAGCACCTAGAACATCGTAATATCTAGTAACAATCTGTATTAATATGAGAAGGATGAATTTCACACTGACACAAAACAACTATTAGCTCCTGAGCTAATCATTAAGTTGTCTGGCACACTTCCCCACAGGCACATGTAGTTCTCAAGTACTGCCTCTGCCTATGATGCTGACATTCTTCAGATTCACCAAACATCTTTCCATCTTCGTTGCATAAAATGTTTCCCTGTTTTTGATCCAAGGAGATAAATGCATGCAAATACAGGACTGAAGCTAAGCTGTACTGAGGTTACACACCTAATGAGGAAATCTAAAGAAGTCACAGAATCACATAGTATCTTTGGTTGGAAGAGACCTTCAAGAACATCTAGTCCAACCTTCAATCCAACACTGCAAGCTCACCACTAAACCATGTCACTGAGCACCAGGTTCACATGCCATTTAAATGCCTCCAGGGATGGCAACTCCACCACTGCCGTGGGCAGACCATTCCAATGTTTGATAACCCTTTTGGTAAAGAAGTGTTTCCTAATATCCAGCCTATACCTCCCCTGGCACAGCTTGCAGCCATTCCCTCTAGGCCTGTCACATGCCATCAGGGAGAAAAGTCTGTTCCTCTCCTCCAACCTCTTCAGGTAGTTGTAGAGAGCGATAAGGTCTTCCTTCAGCCTCCTCTCCTCCAGACTAAGCAACGCCAGCTCCCTCAGCCACTCCTCATAGGACTTGCGTCAAGTAATGCCTAAGTAGTATCATGAGACAGAAGTCCCATTAGTACTAAAGCATCCATTGGTTATAACTTTTTGAGATGTAGATGTCTCTAGAAATAAATGGGGTCATGTAAATTTATGTTAGTTGTAAGTATACTCATGGGAAAGAAAATTATTTTATTGAGAAAGATTCAAAAAGGAAATATACTGAAAAAATAATAATAAAAAATAGTCTAGTATTATTGCTTACTAGAATTTATCTTGAATTCTGTAGTTTATTTATCATGGGGTTAGGTCAATGGAAGTTTCTGTATTTGAAACTCAAATCTTGGTCAATGAATACACAATAAAAAGGTCATGTTAGCATTTCTGGCTCAGTTGGCCCAGTTAACACACATCTCTTGCAAAATAGATTGTGTATTCAGCTGCTAAAATCATATGAACATGCTGCATCTTCATTAAAAGCAAGAGTTAATTCTTACAGAACAAGATGCTGGAAAAAACTACCAGAATGCTGCCATATTAAAAGATTAAAGTAATACATCTATTTAATTTTTGGTCCATATCCATTCCATTCTGTTCTGCCACAGAAATAGTCCCAGTGAAAACAGATATGCCATAAATACTGGTAAATTAATTTTCAATAGTCAGTATGGTATACTGAAGATCATGTAACTAATGTTACATTTCTGTGAGACAATACATGACAGTGTTTAACACATATATGGTTTAAACCAGGACAGGAAGTGTTATAACTTGTCTGCCCTACATTGCCCTTCTTCCTTCATCCTAAAAACATAATAAAGCATGGAGCTAGAACAAATTGCAAATTAACTTTAGTATGGAATGAGAACAGATTAACATGAAGAAAACCATAACCCACTATGTCATTACACCATAGTACAAACCAATTTATTCTCAAGCAGTTTTGCAAATGTCAGGGTATTTAACCACATGGACAATTTTAAATTGAAAGTGTCAAAACGGAAATGACTAAAAAATAAACCATTTCATTCCAATGCAATGAGAAAAGTCTTCTGATCTGATTTCTGGTTTCGAAAAATTTCTATACACCTCTGTAGCTAATATGTAAGGGTGTTCAGAGATGATGAGCCATTTACTTTTAGCATCAGGCAGTTACGGCACATTGCCAGATGTCTCAAAAGAAAACTAAAAATCCAGTACATGAGGTACAGACAGTGTAGCTATTCTTGGGTTACCTTGGAGAACAGTCTGACTTCAATGAAGTCCTGTCATTCCCTGATATTTTAGAGACTGTCCAAGGAAGCATCTTGATTTGGCCTCTTGAGCTTTTTTTCCCTTTACATTAGAAACTATGTAGTAATGTGGCAGACAGCACTGCTTTACATTTTATTCTTCACTGACATAAACCCAAATTTTCCTGGTTTGTAGGCAATAAATTTGGATTATAAATTATTTCTTTGCTCCCCAAAACTATAATGCTAGCAAGGTTAAAGTGTAAAAGTATTTCTGTAGCTTTTAAGGAATTATTGAAAAAACTACTATTGCATGTGCATATCACTCACATTTTCATAAATGACTACTTGAACAAAATGAACTGTTCCTGCACTGAGGATAATTAAGTATGGACAGCCTATATGATTACAGCCCATTCCACTGACAGCATTAGTATTACGAGTACATACAAAGTCAATGGTAGAAATTGGTCAAATGTATAAATCAAAATGCAAAACTACTAGAAGCAAATCTCCATTGTATGGGGAATAAAGAGGATGCTCCCTACAGAATCTCTATTTATGCTTTTGAAATAACTGCTGGTGCCAAGCAGCTAACTTCTGCACAAATAACTTCGGTATTGTACTTGTTTGCTGATGCAATGTTTATTTAAGTCTTTGTCTTGCTTCCTACTTCTGTTAGCAGACTCTCTTAATCTTTCCCCACAGCAAGAAACCAAAACATGAGCAATATTCACAATAATTAGTTAGATATTTCCCAGTATATCCAATAGGAGAAAACAGAAAACATTTCTTATATGGAGGAATACAAGTAGCAACTTAAATTGATGTTCTACATGTGATACAATCAAAATAAGGGATTGTCACAATAAAATACCTATGTATAAATTATAAATAGGCTATATGTACAAAAAATATATGATAAGATCTGCTTTGAAAATTGTATCGCTTCATGAAAATAACTATTTTCCACTTAAAAAAACCCCAACCTGTCATACATCAAAACCAATATTCACTGAAATAAAAATCATGATACAGAAATTAATGCGTCACCTACTGAGTTAAAGACATCTAAGCACAGGCATGACACCTTTGCTTATTAAGTGTTTCAGTTTCCTTATACCTTGGATTGCATCATCATTTGAAAACATGCAGGTCAACAATTGTTCTAGTAGACACACATTTCTCTGCTTTCTGACCTAAGTAGTAAATGTTTCTAGTACATGTCCATTGCTAGGACTGCATTTTATGAAAACAAAACTTATAACATGAAAAAATCATCATGAGGAGATAAATAATTTGGAGTTTTGTACATAGCTTGTTCAGATACACTTGCTATGAGGCTATTAACAAACACCACTAATAAAGTAGCACCACACATAACTAGCAATATTCTTATATGTAGCAAATACCAGCATTACTTTCAGAAAAGATAAACTTGCATTTAATGTCATCTCTATTCACAGCACCTAGTATTTCAGTATCTTCCTGAACAAGGATGCTCCCCTAAACTATGTATGCAGTGAACAGGACTGTTGATGTTGGTTTGTGAACACAGTGCAGAAAGATATTTAGCTTTAATCATTTTTTCAACTGCTAAAGAATCCCAAAAAAAGCTTGTTTTCTTCAATGGCAGATAAATTTCTGCCTCAGTACAGATCATTTATTTGTAAGAAAAATGTTTCCTACAATACTAGAAATTGGTCTTTTAAATTGCTAGCTGAAGAAACAGTTTTTACTTGTCTAAATCATAAGGCAGAATTTTGCTGAAGAATCATTGCATGTCTGGAAAAGAGTTCCATTCATGAAAGTATCCCATCACAATTACCAGACTGATAATCTGGTGACACCAGACAGGTAATACTATCGTCCCATTTTTCAATTTAATACATCTGTATCCCCTAGAGTGTATGAGATATTAAAGTGATGAAATCAAAACACTGCTGACCAGTTCAGTTAGAATTCCATTTTAAAGCTTTGTTTAAGGGGTTTAGGCTTTACTCTAGCATATGCCATGATACCTGTCAGTAAATAAAACAAATCATCAACAATAAACAAAAAAATTCTTCAACAATATCTTTTAGGCACCTCAAATGAGAAGTATTACAAAAATGTTTCATACTTGACTGTTTCCTTTCACATCTTCTCTTCCAGTTTTCACGTAGCTACATAAGATTTCCTTATGATAGTTAGAAACACAGAAACATTGCTTTAAAAAAAATTATTCCAACCTACAGAAGACTTTGCTATGACCAAGAAATTTTGTTACATATGAAGTAGGTCAGACTGTTGTCTTGCAGCTGGTCCACAGATACAGTATTGATCTAGAAGGTGTAGGATAGCTCTACAATTTTTTTGGTTTGCCTACCTAGGAAAGCTATATAAAAATAATTCAGTCCATGAATTTAGTAATTGTACTTCATGCTTCATTAACTCCTTGAGAAGACAATTATCCTGCATCCCACTATGCATAATCAGTCTTGTCCCACACATAAAGAACATAAAGCATTTAAAGCTCTTTAAATAGAACATGGAAAGTATTGGTAAGAATAGAGGATATATACTTTCTATTATGTAAGTTCCAAGAGACATAAATAACCCCAAATATTATTTTTTTTAATTCCTTTTTTTCTCCTAGGAATAAGTGGAATAAAGGGAAAAGTGACAGCAGTCACTTTTGGAATCTCTCTTCCCCAATAGGTAACAAGGTTGGTAAGACAACTCAAAAGCAGAGATGTAGGATAGATTATAGAGTAAAGCACACTTTAATTTTTTTTTGATTGTTAGATATTCTATACCACCTCCTCCTCACTCCCCTCCTCCACCTTCCTTTAAATACCTCTTGCTTCAAAAGTTTTCTCTCAATGTCTGCCTTTATTTCTCCAAAAAGGTTGATTCTGCCCTTCTGACCTACTTTGATATATAAAGCTAAAAATTACTCTCAAAAGAGATGGAAAATGGAATCTTATTTTTAAACTAACTCCTTGAGTAGAGTTATTCTGCATCTCAAAAAACATGTAATTTTCCCTGCTTACCCAAAGCAGTAAAAGAGAAATATAAGAAACAGCACCACCCTCATAAAGAGAGGCTGAGTGGAAGTCAAAAATGCAGAAATACTGGGCAGGAATGAACCACCACTGAAAAATACTGCATGAAGACTAGAATCGGAGCTACTGTTCTGCTTTGCACACACATCCATGAAACCATGGCAAGCAGGCTTGGATTTTTAAGTCAAGGCATAGGAACTTCGGAACAGTGCTACCACTGAAGTTACAGAGACCTGCAGAAGAGTAATTTTCAGGGTTCTTCCAATCCAAAAAGTAACCTTGTCTTTCAAATGCAAAAACCACAAGAAATATTAATCCTTGATTTTGCTACAGTTTCAAAGGAAACCAAAGATTTACAAAAAGTTGGATTCTTGGCCTGATAATTAATGGATTTCTTTGCAGAAAATAACAGATGTCAGTGCTGAAGATCATAGAGAAACACTCATGCAGGATGAATGACTGGTATTCTGCACGTATAGCATAGTTGACATCTGAGACTATTAAAATAGTATTTTCCAGGAAGAAAACATAATGTTTTTAATGAAAACTGTCCGTTTCTTTATATCATATGTTCTAACGCTTACTTATTTTGCTGGCTGAGAGGGATTTGATAAGCTCCAAATAATTCTAGTCATCTATGATATCCAAAAGCAATCCTTCAGGAAAAGAATTTCTACAAAGCAGAGAAAATAAATCCCTCTCTCTGCTGCTCCTGTTTTTCAGTTCTGTCCTGGTGACTTCTCTCTGACTAATGCATTTGCAAAGCTTCTTACATTAGGCTGTGTTCATTTTTCTTTCTGAAGTGGTGGCACTGCAGGTCAGCTTGCCTAATCTGGAGTCTAAACCAGACATGTATTTTGTGCATAATTTTCCCTTTTTATTTGCTGCCAGACAGTTAGAGGCTTACCTGTGCCTACAGGACAGAAAAGATCTCTCCTGGACTTCGACAGACAGAGAATTATTTCCTTTCAATGGAGAGAGTTTTCCAAAGGAATCAGTTCCTTTCAATGGAGAGTTTTTCCTAATACTTCACATCTTCCTACACTAAGTTTTCCTTTGTTGCTGAATCAAACTAGAAAGAATATTCTAGTTCTCTATTTAAACTGTTAGAGAAATTGATAAATTTGTGAACTTTCTGGTTCACATTGATTTTATAAACATTTTTCATTTTCAATCTTCATTTTGTCTTTAAAATGTCACTCTTACTTTGTGACTCTCTACTTTGTAAGTGCAATCCATAGTTTCATAATTATATAAATCAGCTCCAAGTATATTATGTATCCCTACCACAAATGCAGTTATTTTTCCCACCTAACTAAGTTTTATGTAATTTTAGCCTATCCTTTCTTCAGTAAGAACAATGAATTGGTGCCAGAGATTCTAGACAACAAATATTTTATCAATCAATATTGCTCTCTTGGTGCTCAGATGCTATTTGGGTAGACAGAAGTGCTTTAAAGTGTCTCTTAGCTAATTCCACCTTTAAACTAACAATACTGATACTCAGAAGGAGCTTACAAAGGAGATTTCAAATGCTGGATGACACAAATATTTCTGAAATCTTTAAAGTTGCATTCCTAAGAGTTTGTAGAGAAACTATAAATACTGTAGCTAGTTTTCATCAGATTACTGACTTTTTAGTCCTGAAATCCAGGTGTAAAATATAAGACAGAACTGTGTACCTTTTATTCTATTGCTGTTTGCAAGCAGAAACAACAGCCATCTGCAGATGTTTTCTGTCCGCACTTTTACAGCTAAAATGTGAAAGTATTTGTCTTCCCTACTCCTATACTACGAGGAAAGATGGAAAACAGGAACTTGGAAAAGGTAATATATAAGTGCTTAAACTGATCATAAGCATAGAGCTGGAAAGAACAACTTAAAAGTCTAAATTTCTCTTCACAAAGAAGACATGTTTGAATAGGTGATTCTTCTGCTTCAAGCAAAAAATAAAAGGCATATGTGAAGAAGCAGCAGTTAAAATCTAAAAAAGCTAAGAAAATTTCTTGCAAATATGCAGGTAACAATGGCAAATTAGAGAAACTGAAAACAACACCACCAACAGAGAGGCAGCAGCAATGAGTACTATATAAACTACATACTTGGTCTAAAACAATGTGTGGTAAAGCTGATGTTTGTCATGTCACTGTAAATTGAAAATAGAGATGGACATCTGTTACAACTTCTACTATAAGGATATAAAGACAAGACAGTAGAGAGTCTTCATATCTAGCCATACAAAGGTAATTATTAAAATAATAGATCCAAGAATCATTTAGGTTGGAAAATACCTTTTAGATCATTGTGTTTAATTGTAAACCTATTTGAGGTGCAGCCTCACTGGTGCCAAGTACTTGGACAGGACCACTTCCCTAGCTCTGCTGGCCATGTTTCCTGATACAGACCAGGATGCTGTTGGCCTTCTAGGCCATCTGGGCACACTGCTGGCTCATATTCAGGTGACTGTCGACCAATACCCCATAGTCCTTTTCTGCCAGGCAGCTGTTCAGACACTCTTCTTCAAGGCTGTAGCAGTGTTTGGGGTTGTTGTGACACAACACTTGGGTCTTGTTGAACCTTGTACAATTTGGATTCGACCTATCAATCCAGCTTCTCCAGATTCTTCTGTACAGCCTTTCTACCCTCAAGCAGATCAAAACTCCTGCCAAACTTGGTGTTGTCTGCAAACTTACTGAGGATGCCCTTGCTGCCCTTGTCTAGATGATTCGTAGTATTAAACTTAACTGATCCCAGTACAGAGCAGACTTAAAGNATCTAGCCATACAAAGGTAATTATTAAAATAATAGATCCAAGAATCATTTAGGTTGGAAAATACCTTTTAGATCATTGTGTTTAATTGTAAACCTATTTGAGGTGCAGCCTCACTGGTGCCAAGTACTTGGACAGGACCACTTCCCTAGCTCTGCTGGCCATGTTTCCTGATACAGACCAGGATGCTGTTGGCCTTCTAGGCCATCTGGGCACACTGCTGGCTCATATTCAGGTGACTGTCGACCAATACCCCATAGTCCTTTTCTGCCAGGCAGCTGTTCAGACACTCTTCTTCAAGGCTGTAGCAGTGTTTGGGGTTGTTGTGACACAACACTTGGGTCTTGTTGAACCTTGTACAATTTGGATTCGACCTATCAATCCAGCTTCTCCAGATTCTTCTGTACAGCCTTTCTACCCTCAAGCAGATCAAAACTCCTGCCAAACTTGGTGTTGTCTGCAAACTTACTGAGGATGCCCTTGCTGCCCTTGTCTAGATGATTCGTAGTATTAAACTTAACTGATCCCAGTACAGAGCAGACTTAAAGTGAAGGAGCAGCTAAGGGCTTTATGAATGAAAATGGCTGAATTTCCAATCATAATGAATAATAGCTCTACAATGCATCAGACAGCAAGAGTTTCCATGGCTTAAGAACACACACCTGACTTGGCAACTTATTTTCCTAAACCTCTAGAAAAGTCCATCTTATAAAGCTTATGGTTCTAAGAAAATCTTTTGAATATGATGCATATGTGTCATTGTTGCAAACTGCAACCATTTTCTAGTTCTCAGTCTTCACCTGGAAATGAATTAATTTAATCATATTAGAGATAAAGCTGAATTATATGTTTAAATTTGAAGGGTGAGAATGCGTGTTTATTAAAAGCACTACATTTCTAGTAGCACCTGAGAAGCTGAATGGGTTGGGAATTAACATTCCTGTACAGGGTACAGGAAGGATAAGGGCACATCTCTGTGTGTACAGTCTTTTCTGCAAGTAAAGGGCATCTACTAAACACTTGCCGAAAAGCCTCACCCTACCCCTTCCACTCTAACTTTCATACCCACTATTTCTTTTATTCCTAAAATAAAATTATCTATCCCTTAATACATGAGTACTTTCTAGTCCAGGAATCCTTTATTTCCCAGTTTTCTTGAGACTCTCACCTCAAAGCTTGCCATGTCACAGCTCACATTCCCCTGGCTGAAACTTCATGTAGACCAGTCAAACTGATGGAGTGATCAAATCCCTGGACCCCTGTTCTCTGTTATTCCCAAGGGCCACCAGCTAGTCACTTCTTGCTTGATCCTTCAGCTAAAAAAGTGGTTTGGCTCTTAACTTTGGAAGAGATTGACAATACCTATGCCGCACTTACAAAAACATTAGGAAAGTGAAAAAAGACATCAGGTCTAGATAAAAGGGCACTTACAGTAGCATTCCTCATATAAAGTGACAGAAATTCAACAATATATATCCAAAATTTGCAATAGCCAATCTTAACACTTGATTGTTGTTTTTTTCGGGTGTTCTTTTTTTTTTTTTTTNTGTTTTTTTTTTTTTTTTTTTTTTTTTTTTTTTTCCCTCTAAACATTCTGGAACCTAGTAGTGAAGGCTGATATCTCCAAAACAGATCAAGGTTGCCTTGAGACCATCAAAAACATTGAAAGCTACCATTAACACTCTATTCAGTGTAGCAAAATTTGAAAACATTTTACATAATCAATTAAACTTGGAAAAGCAGAGATAATCTTTTCTGAATTCCAGAACAGATCGCGGTTCTCACAGACAGAAAAAATCCAAAGATTTTTTCCCTAAACCGTGGCTGCACATGTTATTGCTGTGACTGATCGGTTTTATTTTGAATTCTTTTGCTTTTATTCCCATACATCTAAAGCTTCTTTTAATCTGCATGTGATATCATCAGATGTTCAAGATTTAAAGTCTATGACAATAAAGTAACCAACAAGGCTTTCCATCTTTCACAATCTGATGTGCACCAACTCTCATTCAACAAAAGACCTGTCAGTAGCTCTGTTATCAAGTACAGTAATAAGCTTAACTTTCTGTGTATAGTTCTAAGCCACTTCCCATAGGAACTACACAAGTGCTTCTTTGTTAAATCTTGATTCAAGATTATGGACTTTTTATTTGCAAACTGCGAGGTGCTTTAAAATCTCTAATACTGGAATCTTTGGTAATCAGATGAGTGACAATACACAAAGTTGCAAATATGATGATTAGAGAATCAGAAGCATCTTACATAAGAAATAGAGCATAGATGTGTGGATAGGTAATTTCACCCATCTAAAGGAAAAGCTATGTGTATCTATTTACAGGGTTTCTGAAACAATATTTCCACGTGATCTGTATAATTAACTGAATCTCCACCAAGAAGAAAGCTCCTGACACCTTTCAGAGTGACCTTTTTTTTTAATACCACAGTGCAGTAGAAATCTCAGTGGAATTCAGGCACTTTGTCAATCTGAAACAGGTTTTGTGTCTCCACATTTTATATATATTTCTCAAAATTCATGTATTGTTACTTTTTTCTTTGGCACTAGCAGCAATATGTACAGTTACATGAACAGAGGTTAAATACAAGAGGGCACACCTAATTTAAGCAGTCCATTTCCCTTCCATTAGAGACCTTTCTCTTCCTAAAATCAAAATAAATGGTATTATGCATTAGTGGAAAGTAATCAAATAGTATTTAATTTTACCAGAAAGACTACATTGTTGACCTTCTTAGTTTGATTACAAAACCCCAGAAATGCATGTGAAGAAACTCACTAATAATGTACTTGATTTACAAACTATCCAACTGCATGATAAATAAGTTAAATATATTAAAAATTATTTTGAACTGCTATTTAATCTTTTCCCTTAAAAACATTCCGGTAAGATGTGTGTTATTTCTGTACTCTGAAGGCGAATCTTCAATTACGATTATATAAGAAACAAATGTAAAAAAGGGCATTCATCCAGGGTATTTTTCTGTGTACATGTTTCTACATGCATGTGCAGTTATAATTAAACATATATGAGTGCAAAAACAGCTGCTGGCAACACCCTCTACACAAAAAGATTTTTGTAAAGATAAAAAAAAAAAACTAGTGTATCTTTTAGCGTTTTTTACAAAACCTCTGCAAAACCTTACTGGTCAAAAATCATAGCTCATAAGGAAAAAAAGGATTACAGGGGGAATAAAGACATCAATGAATTAGGTTTCTTTCAGCTTGCAATCTATTAGATTCAAGGTATACTTGTATATTTATTGGTTAAAGGTCAAAATAGATTTATTTTCTTCTTTTTTCTTACTAATAACATTTGCTCAAAATGGTTTCTTAATCCTCCTCTTTTAATTATTTGACAAGAACACAGCATGGTAGAGAAAACAAGTTTTGTTTACATAAAACTGTTGAACTACATCTAGGAAAACTAAAGAACTGATTTGTCCTTAAACTACCAAAGTGAGACGGAATAAATCATTTAAGTAGCTAAAAATAAATCTGTGGTTATTATAACTTCTTTCAGTGTGGTTTATCAACATGAAAATATAGTAATATTGAAAGAGCCAGCTTTTACTTTTTTTTCTGATACCTCCACTCATTTAAAATGAAGCTATAGATAACCCTGCCACTGACTTGTAATGATTTTTTGATGCAAGTGCAAGAAGAAAGAAAATATAATTAATTCACAGAACATTAGTTTCTTTTCTCTAAATAATAAGTTAAAAAATTAAAAAGAAATAGTGAAAAAAGAGCTTGTGGCCTAAGGAAAAATTCAGTGTTACAAGTATGCAGCAAAAAAACTCCTGAGAGCAAAAGCCATTGGCAGGAAGTTCTTTTTATGTGTACTTGTTAACATTTGTTCATTTGCAATTTTATTAAGTTCCAGGTTAAGTTCAGATGCAAAAATGAGATTAATTTCTTCCCACAAATACACTACTGGGGTAAGATCTGAGTTGTTCTGGTGGCTATGAAAACCATGGAATCATAACTGAATCATGAACTCACCAACAGATGGAGTAAGATGTAATTGTCAATGAACACACAGTGTGGCTTGTGAGATTTAGGTTGGGTATTACAAAAAATATGTAAACATCTTTAGGAGTTTAAGTGCAGCACTGTAATCTCATCCAGACACGTGGTAGAACCTCTATATCTACAGGTCTTCAAGAAATAACAAGGAAAAGCCACAGAGACCTAATCTACAGCCGGTCACAGCCCCACCCTGAGTGCAAGGTTGGGCTGAATAACTCACAGAGGTACCTTTCAACCAAGATGTCAATGACTTTTTGATCATACCATATAAATAGTTAGGCTTATGTTTGTGTTCAATCTCTAATGTAGCAAGACCCAGATCTTTGAGGAATTCTTACAAACCATAAATGAGCTGATGAATAACTATATCATTTTTTACATTTTTCTTTCCTAGTTGTTCACAAAACTTTAGGAGGCAAATTATTTAAAAAGGAAGTAAGTGTTACAGGATGCTTTCTCTCTATGAACAGTCAACTTAAGATACCTGACAGATGCTTAAACTGAGAAAACTCAATGTAGTTGCATTAACTCACGTACTTGAAAAGCAAGATGCAGAACTACTTAGTTCTTCAAGAAACACAGGTAAAGCCTGTGAACTGCTAGCACTGTAGTCAACTTGGTCTTCACTACCATTTTAAGTTGGTACAAATAAAAATGAGGTGCAGTTCTTTTAAACATGAATTTGACACTAGACTGTTATTACTGACGTAGACTTACAGATTCAATGCTTCTGTACTTGAAACAAAGAGAGATGCTTCTACTGCATCTTCAAATTAAAATGATATATGCAAAATGTAAACTACAATTTCAGTGCTTTCAAATTTTGGTAGTATGGAAAATTTCTTTTACATTTCATCTTTATTCTCTTATCCCAATATGCAAAACTAACAAATTTCTAAAGTTCCTGTGTTCCTGAAAGATAATTTAGATAATACTCAAACATTCCCAATATTTGTATTCTTTTTTAAAGTATCAAAAAGGTTGATATCGTAAAAATTATTTCAGTTATCCAAGTTGCACATGAAATACAAATTCATATGTATTATATTTGTTTTCTTACATTATTCAAGAAATCCTTTTATCCACTTTTATTCCTTTCTCTTTGTTGTATCAACTTTGTACTTAAATATTTTTTGACATATTTTTCTTTACTTCTGTAGTAGTTCTAATCTTGTAAGTAGAAGTAATATGGTTCAGTAAATATAGCTAAAAATTAGTGACAGTGGCACCAAGTCAAAGAGTACTGCAAATAAAACAGTATTGCTGTCTGTGTGTTTTGGAAAGGTACTTGACATTTCAAAAACTATAATGATCCCACTTGACTTATGAGGAACTCAAATACATAACTTAAAAGCTACTTTGAAACTATTTTTTTATAGAATACTCCTAAAATCTTTGAAGTTGACCCAAGTAAATTTTTTACATCAATTTATTAACTTTTTTATAGCATGAAAAGTACTTGTCTTTCAGATTATTTTTGAAGTAAATCATGTCTCCCACATCAGTAACAGTTTCTGCACACTGTTGTACCATGATGTGGAAAAACCTTACAGATTGCAAAGAGAACATTAACTTTTTTGGTACATTTCATCACAGAGGTAAAAATCAATTTCTTTTGTCACAGCAAAGCCAACCTAGAATCACCACAATGAAAGGAATGAAGAGCAGAACTACCACTCATTCCACTTCATTACCTAATATAAAATATATTTGGGATGCATCTACTCTTCTTAGACTAAGTTCAT
>VWZY01004137.1:85027-96760 GCA_013399075.1 Chloroceryle aenea
ACCATTTTTGCTGTTGAATCATAATTAATAATATCATAGTCATAATAGATTTAAAATTTGTTTTCATGTTCTCCCTTCCATTCTTAAAAACATTTAATCACTGAACTGTTTTCATTAAGTAATTTCTTTTGTTTTTTAATTAATAAATTAAGGCTCCAAAATAATCTTTATCAAATTACTTTGATGCCATTTGCTCTTATTTCTATTCTAGTGAACTACATCAATATCTTAATCAGTATAAATGTTTAAAAGAACAGAATATTCTTCTCCCTAAAATTTAGGCATTAGAAATAACTGCACTATTCATACCTCCATTAAGTACTTTATGCTTGGGTTTTTTTTTAAGACAGGCAGACACACAATATTACTATTGTCAAAATGAGCCTTCCCATCAGTAATTGGAGTATTACTGGAATTCAATAACTAGCCAAGAGAAGTTACAAAAGAGAATATAAAAAGTCAATCATACGATCAAAATCCCAGTATTTTTAAAGACTTAATTTAGTTTGAGTAATTATGGTGAAACAACTATATTACTTGCTAACAAGCCTAAACAACAGTTATAATATTTAAGCACTTTGAATGAAAAGCTCCCTTGTGGACACCACCTGAAGAAAATAAACACTTCTATTTAGGCAACATAATTTTAAGAATTATTTTGTTAAAATGTATTTTATAGTGCATTAAAAAGGGTATCATAAACTGGATATTAGAAGGTACAAATTTCAACTGCAAAGTAGGACAGCACTTTAAAACACGGTGTAGCTCTTTACTTATATGATTACATATATCACAAGAGTTTTGTATCATAACTGATTAAATGGAAAAAGATTTGGTAAATTCCTCTTTTTCCTATTTGAGTTCGGTCTTCCCTCACTTAAGAATTATAGAAATGCTGCTTTTAAATGTAGAACTTAGGGAGAGAACCTTAAGTAATCCTCACTGAGACTAATGCTAGATCCTATGAGAATAATTTTAAATATACCTAAAGTACAGATTTTTTTAAAGTATAGCGGTAATTGCTACTCAACAAATAAAATGGATTAGGAGTAAATATTAAATGTGTTTAAAAGTTCAGTGAATTAAATATATAGCTGGACTAAAGTAGTGTGTAAATGTGAGAGTCATTATTGGTGCTTGTCAGAAAATATAAAATGTTTTAAACATTTAAATTAAATTATGTTCTTACCAAGCCAGAAGTACATTCCTCTTAAGCACAAATTTCACAGTTGTTTTTATTAAGTAAATCTACCTTTGACTGCAAATCAAGAGCTCTACTGAAACGGTATTCTCCATTGCAGTGTGAAATTAATACATACTGTTTGAAATGAAAGAGAAAACAAAAATGTAAAATGACAATACATTTATTTGGTAGTTTGGGGTGGTTACCAAATTAAAAAATCAGATCGCTATGACCCTAATGTTCATAATATGTTCCTAACTGAATTGTTTACAAGTAGTTATTTATTTGCACTTGAGATGCAAACAAGTTTTTAGATATAATAAGATATTTTGAATATACCAGACAAACCGAACCTGAAGTACAACACATCTCCATTTCTACATTTAAAGCAACCAACTAGGAACAAACCCTATACAAATCACAGGCTCCTGCTCTAATCATCTTGATGATTCAAAAGTGCTTCCTCCAGCTGGCTATTATATTATTTTTTAGGGGTACAGGTTAAGGGGAAGACAACTCATCTTCCTGTATGACAAAAAATAGTTTGTTTTTCTCATCTCATTGCTCAAAGAGAAAATCCTTTATTATGTACTGTAGAACAAACGATTTGTAACTATGTGATTTGAGAAATATGCTATTGCAGTAATTTATCTCACTGTATGGGTCTTGAAGATGCACAGTGGCATCTCAAATAAACTTTTAAAGAAACCTGCATGGAATTTTTGTGATACTGGGAATACTAATAAACTTACACAAAGAAAAACTGGGTTTCGATGTTAAGAATTATATATGGTCCTGATATATTGTTCAAGGATTCTTTTCTGCTCCAAGAATTACTTTTGATAAAGTTTTAATTTTACTTTTTCTTATTAACAATGTCTATAGAAAGACCAGACAAGTGACTAAATTTATCTATTTGCCGCTCGAACACTCTTAACAGAACTAAAGAAGATGTCATCTGATAGGGTTCTAATCCCAAAACACACGAGTATACAGCTATCTTTCCTCACATTAACAATTTTCTTGGGTTTAATGTCATGGATATAAAATTAGGTGTCAATACATGCAAGGCTGTATATGAACAAATACTCCAAACTAAAACAATGATATGAAAGGAATATAAAAAAATTAGAAAAATGTCCTTAGAAAAGCTGTATACTCTGTACTATTTCCTCCTAGCTAGAGGGAAATGTACAGGGTTTCTGAATTACACAAAAAAAAGACTCCAAATTTGCACTTTGAACACTAATATAATCAGTAATGCCATATAAATGGAAGATTATATACCCTAAGTATAAAAAGTGTACTGTTTCTTTGTTAAACTACATAAAACTCTGTAACTCACCTCTATTTCTAGAATACGCTTTCTCTAATCCTTATAATTACCAGAGTTTCTACAGAAATATTTGCTTAAGAATTCTGAAGAAATGAACATTTTAATATAAAAGCAAACAAACCCACTTTACTAGCTGCTAGAGATTTTGTGAAAAGAATTATCTTTAACACATGCAACAGGGTACAGATCTCTTACCACCTACTTATTCTTCAGGTAATTAATTCTTACAGTCTACTGGAGTTAAAGTTGCAGCCTATCCACAGTAAATGAACCTTAAAACTAAGTAAAAAATTTCAAAATTTGGTACTAAACAAAAACAGTCCTGCTGATTTAATGAGTTCAGGTTTCTGAATAACTAAGGAATGGAAAAAAAAGTAGAGAGAAAATGCTTTTGTAGAAAGGAAATAAAAATGTTTGTAAGAAAGCAATATATATTTGCTTTCTTTCATAGGTATGTAACAATAAATATAGAAAGTAATCAGATAATATAATGCCCCTTTTATACACACACAAATGCACATATACACGTAACATACATAACCACTAAAGAAGAGAACAGAGGCTCTGGTCCTTAAAAAACTATCAGTATACTTACCTACAAGCATAAAGATAGTTCTAAGTGTGGTTTCTGTTTTCATGCACTGGGTCATTAGAAGAGTACAAAAGAGAAAGGAACATTCACCGGATGGAAAAACATAATAGGGGCAAAACTGATTCCGAGAAGAAGAGAAACTTGGGGTTCAATACAGCAGCAATACAAAATAATTTTGGAAGAGAAAATGAAAGCTAGATTTTTTTAAAAGATATAAATTAAGGAAGAGATTGAAAGACAATAAAATATGAAGATGAAATCTTTTAAACTCAGAAATATATTTAATATGTACACCTTTCTGTCTATCCCTAAGTGCTACATTTATGCCACAAAAATGTAATTTCCATTTCGAGTAATACTGTAAAAAAGATACGGTGTTTTAAAAAAATAGATTTTAAAAAGCTAAAATTAGGAAGAAGAATAGTTTTACTGAGATTAACCATTAGAGAGATTTGCTAATCCAAGTGAGAAATTGATGCAGGAGATTTTTTTTTGTGGAGAAATACTCACAGTACGCTTATTGATTTACATGGCAAATGCTAAGTATTGGAAAGAAAACTCAAGCAACTCTCATGGGATTTGTCAGTTTTATTCAGTAGGAAGACCTAATAATTAAAATATTCTATTTTAAAAGAGAAAGTGCCTGTAACTGAAATATTAAAATGTTACAATTTAACAACACCTTAGAAAACTATTCTAAAATTATTAGCTGTATTTCACTTCTCAGAAAATAATCCATAATCCAGTTATGAAATAAAATATGCAATTTACAGTTATGTTTTTCTTTCTGAAAGCTGGACTTGACTCAGTATAAACTGTTATTCCCCCAGACATATAACAACTATGCCCCATCTATAACATTTTAAAATAAAAACTATATAATTCAATTATAGCTTCCTGAAATTTTTTTTTTTTTTGCTTAAGTAAACATCAACATAGATGTAAAGCATTTTAAAAAATCATGTGTCCTTCAGAGACACTAAATATATAAGTACATGATGAAAAAAGGCAATATGCAAAAGGAATACTTTCAATTTTAGGAAGCAAAAAGGCTACATATGTGGAGACCTCTATTTCAATATTCAGAATCTTAAAGGTATCAGAAAAATACCACAGTTCACCTCAGCTTCTTGTGCCATGCATCTAATCTGAAAAGCTTTGTGTAATTACTTTACAGCTAGAACTACATACTTTTTAAGTAATGGATATTCTACAAGACAACTATTTGGTGCAGCTCTACAAAGTGATGATTTTGGACAAACACTTCTTTCTAAACTTTTTTATTTTCTTTTTGTATCTTTCACTACTAGTAAGAATGTAGTTTTTAAATTACTTTTAGTAAATTTACACTAACACTGCAAGATCAGATGCTTAAAACATCTAGTCCTGATGAAACTAGTTTCATCAGATCTTTTAATCTTTGACCACAAAATCTTACTTTTGTCTTTTGAAGTGCAAAGCACTCTGCACCATTCAAAACTTTCTAAGTAATAATTTACTAAAAACAAAATTCTACCAAAATAAAACCCAGAACTAGAGCATAAAATTGAAAAGACAGTTACACAATTCTATGTGTGCTTGCTGCCCTAGCTGACTGCTATACATCTTCAGATCAACTTAATTAATTTGACACAGTCTCCCCACAGATGAGAAAGCCTAGCTTTCTTACTAGTTCTTAGTAAAAGCTTAAATACAAACCCCTCTATGTTTAAGCAACATTAGGTTGTGACACAAATAAACAAAAGGCAGGAAATTCAAAGATAACACTGACAATCCATGATTGATTAATGATTGTTTAACAAAAGGACAAAATATAAGAGGATCTAATGTTAGCTTTAACTTATTCTGTGTTCTTGAGCAAAGAGGTGTTTACCTCAAAAATTATAGTAACTCAGTCTTTCCTATTAGTCTAGGTAAATGCTAGTGATGATTTATCATTTAACAATGTGTTGGATGTAATAAAACTTTTAAATTAATTTTCAGCATCCTAACATGTTACAGTGTAACAAACATCATTAATTAAAAAAGGATTTTTAGAAAATTATGCTATATATAAAGGTCATTCTATACATTTTTCAAAAGAAAATGTATTTTTTTTGTATACAAAAAATAGAAAATTAAGCATTTTGTAATGTAACATGAAATAGAACAATACATTCTATTCTTTACTGACAAGTTAACAACTCACAGTTTGTGCACATACTTCAGTAACTCTTTGAATTATCTTCTGTCTGTATGTTTGTATAATGTAACAAAATATATTTCTGGGCAGAAAAATGTCAGAGAAAGTAATGTTGCTATGGCTACATTGCCAGGGTGTAGGATTTTTTTATTAATCCTTTAGGCTTTAAAATAAAACAGTATTTTATTGTCTTTTAAAATAATTAGTTGTATATAAGCATGTCTGTCTGATAGACTTGCATACAGTCTTATTGTAGAAATTGGAAAACAGAATAGAATTATGAAATCCACACTTCACAGTCTTCTCTAAACTACATGAAATCACCTCAGACATACATATCAACATCAGTAATTTCAGCACAACAATAACAGGTTTTATTGTGATTATTTTATTTATGACAATTATTATTATTTTTGCTTAATTAATGTCTCAAATTATTACAATGTGGGGGAGGAAATTAGTAATATTACTTATTTTTTCCCAGTTCAATTGTTAAGCAATTATGACCTTGTCCAAGAGGTCAAAGCTCTGCTAACTGCTGTAGCATCAACAATGTTTCTGAACAGTTTCAAAGAGGGCTTTTAAAATCCTGCATCTGTACTCCCTGCTTGCAGCTGTACTCCATCAAGCTGCAACAAGTCTGGTTGCCAGCTCCAGGTATGTTTTAAAAATCCATCAAAAATGTGTAGTTACAATTTAAAGTTGGTGTCAATATTTTAATTTCCAAAACAAGTTCAGTTATGTGTTTCATCACCAGGATAATCAAACAAACAAACAAAAGTAGAGTTGCATATGTCTGTCTGCTCCCACCCAGTCACAGCCTCACAGAGCTTCATATATGACATACTTCTCAGTGGAACCTGAACAGCAATGCATGTGAAATTGCAATTCTTTTATAAGACCACAGGAGGCCGACCACCTGAATGATCCCACAGGAAGTCAGGCATATGCTTCTCAGCTGATTTTCTCTACTTGACACAAATACAAAGATGCAAAGGACATGAGGGCTTGAAAAGTCTCTGAGAAAGAAAATGGACACTCTTTTTGCTTTGTAGAAGAGAGGCAGCTTCTTTGATAAAGGAAGTTTAAGAGCAAACTGAGCTTACAGCACTCTAAGGAGCTCACTTTTTCAACTGAACAGGATGAAAAACTAATGTAGGAAAGTCTTCCTTGAAGTTCCCCAAAATAAACAAAAAGGAAGAAAGGAAAAGGATGAAGACTGGCTCCACCCTCCAACACTCTTTTTAACCTAATTAATATTCACTTGCTATTACATTTTCAACCTAAATGAGTTTTTACTTCCTCGCGAAGCATAAATTATCCTTTAAAATTCTACTTTGTTACAGTTTATTTTGCATTTTTAACTCAGATACCACAAGCAGATTAATATATTTGTCAAGCTGGCATGCTGAGATATTGTGAAGACTATATAATGATGATCAATCAGTCTTAATGCATCAAAAGACAGCATTACAGCTGTTGCGCTGGATGTCTTACTGGTCCTTATTAGCATAAATAGTAAAAGTTTTAAGTGAATAGTAAAACCTAGTATCATCGCTATCAACTGAAAATAAATGTACTCCATATCCCATAACTGACTGCAATAATGTTGAATGACTGAAGAACCCAAGACATTAGCGAGAAGTGAGCCACAGTCCAAAGAAATCAACAGAATCTCAGGTTGGATAACTGTTGTTGCCAAGTTCTTCATGCAAACTCTACATGTATTCTCCATTTATTCTTTCTGTGAAACACACTTCCTACTTATTGTCTAGCTGTGGATGCTTCCCTTCATGCCTCCCTATACTTTCATGAGCATACTTTTCCTATCCTCAGTTTCTTTGCTTCAGTTTCTCAGCATATGCTTCCCTACTTTTGGGAGAAATCCTGTTTTCCTCTCAATAATTATAACCAATGAACTGTTAAACGAATTTGAGAAATTGATCCTCAAGATGTGGATTCCCTTATTTCCATAATTACTCTTTCTATGTGGTCTGTCAAAGGAACAAAAGTACAGCTACTGTATCTATGATACACAGACATTTTAACTTCCAACTGAGGTGCTGCAACTCTGACCCTATATCAGTGACAAGAAGCACCTTCACTGTCACCTTGTATTCTACAGACAAGTTCTCCTCCCTCAATTTCCAACATACAGTTTCCATTTCACAAATACATCTTAGCCATGTGGTTGGTAACAAGCCAAGAAAATCTACATTTTCAGCTTTGTCAAGATCTGCTTTGCACATTGAAGTACAACTAACTGCAGACCAGAGAAAATGGTGATATAGGCCCATGCTCCCCCTCCTCTGCCATGCCTCAAAGCTTTCACAAGTGCTACAACTGTACTGTGGGCTCATGTTCAAATATTGTGGATATGAGGTGAGCTAACTGCAGACTAATGTATTCGAGTGCATCCATGCAAACACCAGTGAAGTGCAAAATCTGAAGAGGAAAATAAAACAATGACTTTGTGAATACTGGAAAGGTAATTCATAACTTAGATACAGTAATTCCTTATAAAATCATGGAGTAAGAAGTAAAAAAACCCCCACTGAATGAGAAACTAAACAATCGGAAAACCTGAGATGCCCATCTCAAAGATACAGTTTGTAAATCCAACTGAAATTTGGGCATATAAGTGGGAGACAGATGTTTGAGAATTTGGCCTTATTGCAGAAAAAAGTGTCTTACTTGAGGTCCTACCTTATCTGAAAGCAACAAACCAAGATAAAACAAAGCAGCCTCTGCAAATTCACTCAAGTGTTAAAAATATTTCCTATTCCAAATATTCTGTCTCTCTTTGTGGTCTATCAGATAGAAAGTCTATTTCCTAAGGTGCTCCTATCTATTTTATCATAAGACCATTTTAAGGCATCATCAAGTTCATTCAAATTTTATGCCCTACAATAGGCAATCTATCCACACTCATAGCTGCTTAGTTATGCGTTTACAGCATCTAGAAATGCACATGTATTTTTGGATTTTCTCTGAAATGCTCCTCTACTCCAGGACAATTCCAAGTGCACCCACTCAGCCCAGTAGCTGTCAATTCTATAAGGAATACTTTGTAGCACATACATACAATGACTTTCATACTTCTAACCACAGATATTTTTAAGCACGTTAAACACTTCCTGCTACATTTCCTATTTTTATGGATAAAGGTTTGGAAAATTTTTATCTACAAATTTCCAACACTTTTTTTATAAGAGTCCCTGAGCAAGGCTAACAGAGTTCAATCTTTACAAAACCACAGATAAAGGTATACTACATACCATAGTCAGTGATCTTACAGGATACTAAATACAGCTCTTTCAGATTCCGGCCTTCTTTGGCAATCACCTCCACACATCTGTAAGACACATACGGTAAAATCACAGTTAAAAGATAATAGATAATTTTTAAACTCCAAGAGCACAATTCACAATTGTAATGTATCGTATCTCAGTTTCTTGATTTTGTGAATTGTTCCATACAATTCATATCATGAAAATGTATATAGCTACATGTATACAGTAATAAAAATTACTACTTTCCATTGAATGCTTTTATAGCAATATTCATGTGAGCCTTTGAATATATGAGTTGCTTGAAAAACATACAGATGTCCTTTGGCAAGTGATACCAATTCTGTAACTTTGGAAAGTCTCTCTTGCAAGATTTAAGCTTTGGGAGTTTTCATCTAGGCAAGAACTATAAATGCAGAGTAACAAGGGCAAAAGATAAGAAAATGTAATTTTATGTTTGTATTTTTTCAGTGATTATCACAACAGTCAATATTCAGCAGGTCATGAAATGCCATATGCCACTGGTGTTGCTACAGATGAGAAGACAACACATTTTGTCTTGTCACAAAGAGAATTTGCACTGAAACATTTTTTACTGTTAGTCTCCTAGATCTCTTGTAAGAAAGAAAATTAATATGAAAGCCAAGATTGTTTCATAAAATAGGACCTTAATACATACTTGCAATGCAGTCCATACTGTTATGTTTACAACTGTACTGTTTACAGTGTATTGCTCAAAAATATAGTTTGTAAAAGGTATTCTCAGACCCATTAATATTAAATGCACCACTGTTCATTAGATCAGCTAACATGACTAATGTGCTGTTGCCTACCTAGAGGCATTTTTAAAAGTGTATTTTGTAAGTTAGATGGTAAGGATTTCTCCTGATCGAATATACTCCTCTCTTTAATTTTCAGATCATCTACCTAATCACCTTGTCTCTTAAATCAATCCAGTACACAAAATATAATTAATTGCCAATTTTGAAAAAACAGGTATTGCTGAATCTGTCATAACTCTGGAAAATAAATCTACATCCTCAGGGACCTTTTTACTCTACTTAACCACCATCAGTAGATTATCTTCCAATCTGATTTAACTGTTCATGCTGCCAATTTTAGATTTTAAAAGCAATCCCAATTCTTATAGCTTATAGTAAGATAATAACTGAATGTCAGACCTTCAAAACTGTATGTCCCCTCTCTGCTTCCTCCTTCTAAAGTCTAGAATGAAAACTCACTACTACTAATAAAACTGCATGACTCTTTACAGAGTAACTAAATCATGGTTCCTTTACTGCTATTACAAATTTTCAATAACTTGAAATCTCTGAGACCCTCAAATTTGGAAAATTTTTTCAATGTTTGTCATTAGGAAAAGGTTATCTTATTTCATGAACACAACAAGAAAGGATAGTAATTTTTAATACAGTAACACAAGGTGCTGGAATCATTAGCTCTTCTAAAGTGCATCTATACCAATATACCTAGTATGAGCAATAAACAGGGAGCTTGAAATCATGATGCACCACAAGAACTATGACATAGTGACTATCACAGAAAAGTGGTGGGATATTTCACATGACTGGAGTGCTGCAATTGATGGCTACAAGCTCCTCAGGAGGGNGGGAAAAACTTGTGGGAGAAGTACAGATTGGAGGCCATCTAGGATGCAGTGATCATGAGATGATTTGACTTTTTGATACTTGGAGAAACAAGGAGAGGGCTTAGTAAAACTGCCACCTTCAGACTTCTGGAGGGCAAACTTTGACCTGTTCAGAAGACTGATTGACAAAGTCCTTTGGGAGGCTGCCCTGAAGGACATAGCAGTCCAGGAAGGCTGGACATACTTCAAGAGAGCAGTCTCAAAGGCACAGGAGCAGGCTTTCTACAACTTGCATAAGTCCATCTAATTTCAGTTTTAGTTTCTGTTATCATTTCTGTAGATCACCCCCATGTAAATCAACTTGCAGAGACAGAAGAAACACTTCTGCCTCAATTAGCCTCTTCTCTGTAAAGGGTCACACAATACATTAATTGTTAGTAATAACTGATTTCTTTACAACATAAGGAAAAATAAGAGTAGCTGTGTATTTATTACTTTTACCCCTTAATCTTTGTTAAACATGACAGCAAAGAAAAAGGTTAAAAGAACAAAATGAAATTAACCTTTATTAGAAAGCAAGGATCAAGTCATGTTAATTCTGTTGTAATAATCCATCAAAATTATATCAGATTATTGCCATATCTATCTTTGGAAGTCTTCATATTTATGATATTGCTGAATCAGACAACAGAGAAGACTAACCTTAAATTCATCAGCATAATATTAATTAATAAAAGAGGCAAAGCTGTTTTCTAAAGCAGGAGCCAATGAAAGAAGTGAGCAAAACAAACAACAGCCACCCTAGACAGATGTCAGGGAGCTAACATGGTGCCTCTTGGATATGTGGCAAAACAGCCGTGTGCCAAGGCAGAGAGATATTTTTAAATCTCCTAACCCAAGGTTATTGAACAGGTTTTTGTCAGCTCATCCTACTAATTTTAACAACAAAAAGACATACAACATCTAGATGAAGCAGCAAAAGTTACAAGGACACAGATATTTCTTTTATATTTTTCCTCTAGATGTATTAAGGTACAAAAATTCTCCCAGGAAGAAAAGTAATTTTCAACCTCATAATAACTTATTACCAAAAATAAGACAAGAGTTCATTAGACAAGGTATAAAGAAACAAGACTATAATTAAGAGTTTTGATAATACACAAGTCTGGATCAGACCTGGCCAAAGCTAAAATCTCTTCACTGCTTACTTTGTAAATAAGCATTATTTAGAACCATGTAAAACATGAAAACGTCAAAACAGAGAACACGAAACACTTATTTTAGGAAGAAATCGCTTATTCATTAGACCTGAAAATACTATTGAAAAATTCTTATGCCAAGTTTTTCTTAGATCTACTCAATGTTTTTTGGATGCTGTTCTTTGATAGACTGATATGCAATTAAGATTCGTTGCATTTCATTGTAAAAGAAATTAACATCACACACTATGAAATATACAGTGCATTCAGAAGCCAGAAAAAGGCAAATGGCAGAAGTTATTTTCACATAAACAAGCTAATCAAGCAGTATTTCAGAAACCATGA
>VWZY01004137.1:99039-126866 GCA_013399075.1 Chloroceryle aenea
AGTTACAAGACCACAGCTGATTGTAAGACAATTTGAGATTGCTCAGCACTGTGATGTTGAACCCATTAACATTTCAACATCCCAAAGTTCATTATGTTCAGAGACTAACAGAACTAAGATCGCCTCTTGTTGTAAGTTCTAAAAATGTCTTCCTTCTACTTGATAAGCTAAGCAAATCTGAAGAAGAAAATTATATAACTATAATGTTGCTAAAATTGCAGCAACTGATATCAGGAAAACCCTCTCCATCTGCATTACAGAAACTAAGGAAATTTGTCTACTGACATGTACTTTCATATATTGCTTTTCCCACCTGGTTTTCACCAGAAAAATGAAGCGTCTCTACAAACAAGTCTCTTCTCCAAAAGTGCATGATTGAGACATAGAAAAGTGTACTAATAATGTCACATTTAGGCCCATCATCTTGATCATCTCCCACATATAAACCCATGCATTGAATTCACAAAGTCAAGGTTTCTGACTTTTCATAATGCAATGCAAAATGTAAGATCTTAAATATAATTAAATAAATGACAAATGAGAAAATAAGTAATCCAAAACTCTGCAATTTTCTTCCCTTAGCCAATTGATCCCTACATTATTTGACTTAAGTGAACGCTTCAGGTTAATGAATTAAACTATGCAAACTTCTACCTGCAAAAAAAAAAGATACAAAAGACCCTCGATTTATGGAAAATAGTTGTCTTTTCAATACACATACAGAGCTTTTATGGTTTGGGTCTAATTCTAAAAACATTGGCAAATCGTATTTGTGACAACTGAAAGGAACTAATGAGAAAATATGACTATGGCACTGGTGGTATAAGTGGTCCTGGGAGACCTTGTTACAGTCTAAGATGCTCTTCAGCCACAAGTGAAGCTAATTGGAGCTGCCATATACTGGTTAAGAGATCACAATTTGATGGAGTGAGTTTCACTCACTGCAGAAATGTACAAAACCTAAAATATTAACACACTCCCTTGGTAAGATTAAAAATGAACAACAGTCTGTTTACATGGCTTCTTTGCATTTGACTGGCATACATTTGTCTCTAAGCAGTAATGTGAACATCTTACAATCCTTCAAAATGTAACTAAGGCCCCTACTAGGAAACAAAAGAGAGCTTGGAAAGAACAAGAACACTAAAATATACAATGTAAAACCAGAAACTTCTCAGCGAGAAATACATGCAGCTCCTCAAAATTAGTGCTTCAAAGGTTAAATGTAAGAAGAAAATGGTAGGTGCATATAAAATAATAAAATCATTGGTTTTGATGACTTAAAACATTCCTACGGAAGGCAATAATGCAGTATCATAATCAAGTCTTTCCCATAAAAAACACAAAACCTCTTGCCACAGAAGCATATACAGAGTCTTAAGAAACTGATGTAATCCGACGCCTTCTGCACTCAGAAGTAATAATTTGAATGCTAAACCAGTAAAAGGACTAACATTTTACTGAGACCCCAATAAAACCTTGCAAAACATAGTAATCATGAAGTTCAAATGTGTTCTTGTTTCAGGATTCTCTTTTACGGATCATTTTATTTAAATTATGAACAACATATATCTTTCAATGTATTTGTTCACACTAATAAGAGGTATGATTTTTACTTGTCTTTCAGATATACTAGTACACAGATTTTACTGTCATGTTAGCATTTCGATCCTATTCTGAAGATGTACTTTAAAATAATTTTTAATTTGAATACCAAAAACTGAGTCTATAGGAAAAAATATTTATAACATACCAAATAAAACAGGGTAAGACTTTCAATCAAAACCACAATCTGAATTTGAAAAGCACTTTTTGTCCGGAGCAAATAAATGTTGGACACAAGGATCCCATGGGTCTTTTCCAACNCTAACAAACTCCAAGCAGAGAGCTTCCTAGTTAATCAGCACTGCACTTATTACACACTGTCTTTCAGCAATAAATATCAATTTTATTCTAAAAGCATCACCTCTATAGAGCTATTCATGCTAAAGTCCAGAAGACACTTTTTAAGAACTATGAAATATTTTGGAATTTGGATTTGAGATTAAAAAAACCTATTTCACAAAGCACTTCAAATACAGTTTCTTGAGTCCACTGTGGCATCTTGTCTAATATCCTAAGTAAAAGCAAGGAACTGTTAACTACTAGCAAGCTAATGCAGATTACTTAGCAAGCATTATGTTTTGTATTATAGAAACAAATAATCGTTTCCTTCCTAAACTGTTTCAGTTGTACCTTTCCCCTGGAAAACTGGTGAAGTACTTGTTGTAGAGGTATGATACAGCTTGATTACTCTGCTATATTAGGGTACTGTTGTAGAAAAAGAATTACATACATGTTGCTTCTTCAAACAGTTAATATCATAATGGATTTTCCTAAGAACAGTATAAAGGTAACTATTGTAATTTTATCTACTGGCAAAAAAAAAATGTGCAGATTTAGGAAATAATGACTGCACAATAGTGATAGGATCAGGAGTTGCCAAATTAGATTCTATTTCTGTGCACATAAGCAAATCTTTGAGAATCCAGACAAGATACTTGGTGTTCCACTGCATCATTTTAAATTACATAAAGTGTACTGCAGCATAGAGAGGATGTTGTGACATTCAGATTGCTTCTGACTGAACCTTTAGTTGAAATTATTAGTAATTGATGCTGCACATGGAAAGAAGTTTGGAGACTGACCACCACCTCACATGCTACAATTTCAGGGGAGTTCAAAAGAGAAGAGGCATTCAGCAGAAGGAAAGCCTGAGTATTTCTAGAACTCTCTCTGCCAGTACAAATAACACAAGGTCATACAACGGCATAGTTGCACCATTTCTTGCATGGGAAGACTCTGCTTTGAGCAATCAAGAGTAGTATTACTTCTTCGTGGTCATTTAGAGATCATATATACCCAATTCAGTCCTCAAGATTTTTTCTGGAGTTATAGTGGACTCACTTTTGATAATTTTATTTTTTTTTTCCTTAAGTAGTCTTGTGCCATCTCATTACTGTATGCAAGATAGTCTTGTTACCTAAAAATAACCCTTTCCAAATTTAATAGTAAAAATAACAACTTGGAACTGCATTGCTGTGCTCTAGCTTCCAAAAAATGTTCCTTAGAGTATCCTTTTAAAATGCTTGGATAAACTTTTAAATATTTCAATAAAAATGAAAGAAAATTCACCTGATATTTTGAAAATAAAATATTCAGTGTTTATATAGCTCTGTACTTCTTGATCTCAACAAGGACTGCACACATATGAATTTCACTATTCACTACTTGATTTTCATACGACAGAGCTTGACATACACTTTACTGAGCTTTGCTCATAGCTAGCTAAACTAATATATTGAGATTTCCCCTTTCAATCCCATTTGCAACACTTACTTTTTCTAATCTACATAAACCTCTAATTACTACCAGCTATTCTTTTATGTTTATCTTCAGAGGCACTCTTTTCTTGAAATGCCAGGGCAGATCATAGTCAATGGGTGATGTGGACTCAGAATGGGCTTCATCAAGGGTCTCTCCTGTTAACTTTAAGAAAACAGAAGAACTTCTCTCTCAGTTTCTCCTTTCCAAAATGGAAAGACAATCTAGAAATTTTTTTTTTTTTTTTCTGTGCTGTAATCAAAGGTGATTACATATTGGTAAAGGCTCAGCTTTGTGGAAACATAAAATCCCTGTAAAAGTTCAATAAATATTCGCAATCATATACTTGGGAGCATTATTATGCTGACTTACCACGATCTAAATTTATACAAGATGAACAAGTTCTACAGGGAAATGTAATCTCCTTTATTAGATGGTGAAAAAAGTGAAGTCTTTTACAGGACATAAGGAAGCACTCTACAAAACAGTCCTATCATTGTATCTGATCTTTCTTCTCTACTGATAAAGAATAGTTAAATTAGTTCAGAATTTCTGCTTACATAAATGATGACAGAGCAGAAGAGCCACAATAATTGAAGAGGAAAACAATAAAATCCAGTACTCATCATAATTCATATATTTTTGGAATAGATTTGGGGTTCAATTATCTTTAAGAATGAGAGCAAATTGGTACATTTTACATTATTTTAATACTGTTGATATTAATAAAACTAATGAAAGAGAAAACACAAGCTCAATGCATTTTTGGATGAATGCTATAAAGAAGACAGATTAAAGAATGTGAACAATAACTGAATTCCACGGTTCTCAAGCAAGGCCAGTATGTTAAGTTCTCACCCTAAGGGTAGCCTCACAGCAAAGAATGTATGTGAAAATTGGTACATTTCATATACCATACATTACCGGGAACTTTTTTAGTACAGAAAATTTCACTAAGAGAAAAAACTCCATGCCTACTAAAACCTTTAAAATCTTGATTTGCCATGAAGTATTATATCAATCTTGATAAGAATGATACGATTCTTAGAAATTTCAATTTAACCTACAGAGAATGCACTGAGATAGCAATGACTTTTACAGAAAAAAAAAAAAAGCGCTAAATTGCAGAACCTTTTCATTAAATATGAATTCCTATCTATACAGCTGTCTGGTTAGCATTTCTATTGCTGGTACACCTGTTGGGAAAAAAAAAAAAGCTTGACAGTACTGTTTGTGCTTTGTATGAATGTATGAAGTAAAAGTTCCTCCTTTTAACTCAGAGAAGATACTAGCAAAAATATTTATTAGAAATTGAAAGATCAATATTTCTTTCTATGTGTTAGTAGATTTCCAACTATATTATATTAATACAAATTTTAATAGCACGTAATAATACATGAACCTCATCTAATTTTATTCAATTCTTGCAAATACTTAACAGAATAACTTCTCACATAATCTTACTGGAAAATAATCTGGTTATACTGAGTAATAAGATATACAGTGACTTTTTAAACTGTAGTGAGAAAACACTGCTGTTTTCAGTAGCTGGAAAATACATAACACATGAGAAGCTACAAACAGAAAATGCAGTTTGCCAGGCAGTTATACAGCAACAGCAACAACAACAACAACAACAACAACAACAACAACAAAATTGGCACCTTGAACAATTTGCAAAATACAGAATTCCAAATCCATAAATTTATAAATTAGCTTTATATAATGTGATGACAGGTATATAAGTGAAGAAACTCTTTTCAGTGGCTCCTGTCTTAGGGTCCTCTGAGTCTTGTGGAGATAGTTCTGATTTTGTTAGGACATTGAGCATGTTGAAGATAAGTGATATTTGCTGTATCATATCACTGTTTGTATTTTTGTTGAAACATCACTTAGTGCTATCTGCTTTTACTTTTACAGGTATACAGTGTTGTCTCATTGGCTACTACTAAAGCTATCTCGTTGAGAAAATGTAATAAATTGTCATCCAAAATAAGAGAAAAAAACTTAAGAATAAGTAGAAGGATTTTGACTGAAAATGTATGAATTTGATTTTTTTTTTTCTTCCTAGTCTATCAAAAACATTTAGCAATCCATCACACCAAATAGTTCTTATCATCTTCTACCTGAATTTCTCTGTTCCTGAATGTAAATATCCTAAATCTTGTCAGTCTATGTTTACATGTTTTTAACGCAAGCCTCAGCTAACGTTGCACTGAAACAGAATACAAACAGTCATCTAATTCCTTAATGGCTTCTCAGCTATGACAGTGATTATTATGTTCTGCTGCAAGACAATCAGAAACAGATTGAAGTGATTCCTTAAACTGACCCAACTGGACCCACAAGGCTGCTGCTGTCTAAACTATTAGAAATTATGCAGTCTATTAAAATCTACATATTCAAAAAGCCAAGGAAATTTCCATGGGTTGTATTTTTGCGTCTCTGGAGAACTCAGGCAAGAATTCTGTGATGTATTCAGGAATCATTATATGTAGCTATCACGCCACAGAATTTTTTATAAACTATTATTAATAAAATACAAAAAACTATTAAATCACTTAACTGCAGATCTGGTTTTCTCTGCTTTCTTGTAGTAATATATTTAAATGGCGATAAGAAAGAGCCACATTTATTTCATTCACAACTTTAAAGTTCTATCTTTTCATTCAAAATATATTGCATTAAAGCAATAAATCTTCCTGATGGTTGAAACTGTCTAAGGAAAGGACAGTGTTACCACATTACTCTTAGCTACAAAGCTTGGCAGTCACTTAAACCAGGTCAAACAGAGTTGGAATTGCAAGTCTCCCCGTAAGAAGTCATTTCTGTATAAAAGTAAGAGACATTTCTTCACTCACCAGGGAAGATGAAGCAAAAGCAAAGTAACTAGTGTGTGCTTGATAGAAGCAGTGGGGTGCAGGAAAATGTTACATATTTTCCATATGTGCAACTCTGAGAAATCACAGAAAGAATAGCACTAAGAAGATGTAAGCTCAAGTTGAACTTTTATTTCCAGACAGCTAAGCAGCCCAAACAGCAGAAGCATGCTGATGGTCAGCTGGAACAAACATGTCCAACACAATGTTTCAGGTTATTAAGAAATTAATTCAAAGATGACACTGTTTGCCAGAGTTTTTCTGACATATATCATATTCAGAATTCCTGTGGCTGTCACTGCATTTGCTGTACCTCAGAAAAACTGTAAGAAAACTCTAAACTAATAAAAGCACATTCTGTACTTTAATAATAAATACCACATCAGAAGACATCTTGTTTTCAATAGCATCCACTGTGTACTAAAATATGCACAGGCTATACAGACAAAGTTAATTGGAAAAGATTATGCTCTCACTTAGTTCTGATTAAATTACTAGTTTTCAAGGTTCACATGGAAGTCTCAAGTAATTCCTGGATTACTGGCAGAATACATAAAGGCTCTTTGCTAGACATACTCTAGTAACACACTATAAATTCAAAGTGTCATCTGGGTAAAATGTTTATTTATATTCCTACTAATCTGGACATACCTAAAATATATACAGGTAAATTAGAGCTTCTATCATCTTTAGATCCCAAAATTTACAGGAGGCTTGAAAACTTGTTTTCTATGTGAAGGATTGGAATTCCATTAGGAGATGAATGGGCAGCCAAGGAAATTCACAAAGCCAAAGCAGTATGTTCACATTGGATTGAAAGATGAGTTTCTACCTGTTGCTCCAATTTAATTTTTTGTTTTGCACTTGATACTTTCAGCATCGAGTATATAGGATAGAGAGCATGATCCTCCCCATAGAAGAAAAATCACATTTCTCCATAAATCATAAATGCAAAATTTTCTTTCCATGGCAAGTAGTTTTGAATCTGTAACTCCAGGTATGGATTCTCTGTGATGTGGCCAAGCCTTCAAACTTGCTTATGGCTGTGAGTGGAAACACTCAGCATTATTTAACTGCTCAAAGATACCAGCTTCTTCTAAAATAAATAAACAACTACCAAACCCAGCCACAAATAGCAGACGGGTTTTTCATATTCACAGTCTACCCAGTTGCTACACAATTCGTGTTGTAGAGAAGGCGGTGCTGGTATAGTTACTCTCATGAGTAACAAGTGACTACAGAAAAGGTAATGGCCTCAAGCTGCACCAGGGGAGGCTTAAACTGGACAGTAGGAAAAATTTTTTTACTGAAAGGGTTGTCAGGCTTTGGAACATACTGTCCAGATAGGTGGTTGAGTCACAATCCCTGGATGTGTTTGAAAGCTATATAGATATGGTGCTTAGGGATATGGCTTACTGATAGACTTGACAGAGCAGGGTTAATGGCTAGACTCAATAATCTTAAAAGGTCTTTCCCAAGTTTGATGATTCTAGGATGCTGTGAATTGTGTTCATGAAGTTTTCAGTAAGGCAACTCCATTAATAAGTGGAATACTAAAGCCTGTTTTAATTTCAGCAATTTTGGGTTTAATCTTAGATTAAAGGATTAAAAAATCACTTCTAACTTTCTTCTGACATCAGGATGTATTTTTCACATATGTGACTAAACTTCTGTTCAGTAATCTCTACTGGTTTTGCTGAGAAAATGATGAGAGTAGCTCTGCTTATTTCTCTTGCAGTAAAACCAATGGGAACATCAGCAAGCAGAGCTCACATGCCTTTGAGATCTTTCTCCTCCATTTAATGTGATCACCCTCTCCTGTTTGACTTGGATCGCTCTGGTAGAATTAATCACCATATCCTAGGTACCTCATGATACAGTTTTGTTCATCTCCCTGATGAAATAAGGTTTGAGCATCTTCAAGACAACTCTATCCACTCTAATCTACTGGACAAGATTTACCTACTGTGTGATGGGGTTCGTGACAGCAATGAAACTTAATCTAGATCAGTGTGAAATAATACTTCTATGCCCAGTGAAGCAATCATCTGAAGTAGCAGATCATGGAGATTACAGGTTATACGTTACAGGAAAACAACGTTATATCCTTTCCTGAGATTATGCTAATCTATTATGAACACAAACAGACTAACAGAATCTATAACTCAGGCTGTCAGCAACCATGTTTTTTAGTTCAGCAGGTTCCCAATCTAGTATGTGGTCAAACAAGATGGTGACCACCATAGGTACCAAAACAAATGTGTTTGTATCTAAACCTTTAATTTAGCCACATCTAAAATTCATTTTATACATGCACAACATAAAGATGTTTTTAAATATTTTTTTTTCTGACACATGTTGCCTATACATTGAAACTTACAAAAAAATTTTTTTCAAAACTGCAAATAGTGCAGAATGTGACTGTTTCCTAATGGCATTGTCCTAGTAGACTTTTCTTGATTCTTGATTACAGCTTGTATTTTCACTTAAAAATTTATAACTTATGAATCTTCACTGGCAAATATTCCCTCGCATTGTATGATACAGTTACAAGCAGAGGAATGTGCTCATGTTATGAACCCTAGCTCAGCAAGGTACAAGAAGGAAAAGAGCGCTGAATCAGGTATTTATGTTTCACTTGAATGACCTCCAGATGAATGGTAACATTTTTTGCTAAAGATTTTGGTATTTCTGAGAATTAAAGATGGTGCTATCACTGCACCATCAAGACCTCTAAACTATATTTATTTAAATAGAGTGCTACACATTTTAGTAAGTAAATAATAAGCAGGCATCAATTTAGATAGAAATGATAATGACTATTACAGTTTGCTATCTTTGTAATTTTCTTTAATGCCAAGCTTTTAAGTGAAAGATTTCTGTGTTTACTGTAAATATTTAAAGATTGAAATGTTAGGCCTTCAAAGATGTATTTAAAAATATTTTAGCGTATTAACATTTCTAATGAACAACACAGATGAAAACATACCAGATATAAAGTATCTGTGCACTTTTCAATAATTCTCTTAATGAATGATTAGGGTTTTTTTTGTATAAGAATATGAAAACAATGCTAACAATATTACAGTAGCACACTGTGTGCACATGTACTTGAAGGAAGAAAGGGGTATACAGGATCTAATTCTACCCCTTATTATCACCCCCAAACAAAGCACTGCCTTGTGTATATAGATTAAATATATTTAATGTAAATATAAGCCAGACCATAAAATAATACTATTTTTTTCTATTTATTTTATCCTATTTCCTGTTTATCTTCTGTCTATAGATCTCCTTGATTTCAAATCCAGATAATTACCTAATATCACTTAGTTACCAGTCAGTATTGAAAAAAATGTAGTCTGTCTTTTAACAGTAATTTTAATTAGTGTTATTTAGGATAGGAGAAAGTGTTTTTAATAGATACTTCAGAAGAATAGTGTTTCTGTTAACTGCATGCAACATAAAAGGCATCCTACAAAAAAAGTAAGCCTTTACTACTGTAACATGCTGTTAGAATAATAATCCACTAACTTTAACATCATGATGTAAGAAACTGAAATCGTGGTAAGTATATGCAAGTGAGAAAGATATCTGACTGTAATCCTGGTACCTCTTCAATTGAATCCAGATTAGAAGACTTTTCTGTCCTTTAACAACCTCATTATTTTAGGAATAGAAGAAATATCCATAATTCTTACCCATCAGCTGGCATTAGCTATCATAACTACCATCAACTCCCGACACATTATTCTGAACCATTTTCACTCTCCTTCAGTATGACAAATTGTGAAACCAAGGTCTGTCCCTGTACAAAATAACACAGTGATTACAGTAATATCAGATCTTGGTTTCTTGTGTGTCTCTCACAGGGAGCTGGAGACAGAAATTTTCCTTTTCCTCTTCGCCAGTTATCTTGCTACCACTTGTAACCTAGTGATGTCTAAAATGTCTCTACTTTTCAGTGTGGCTTGTCTCTGTGAGAAATTCTTGGACTAAACTGTATAACTTTGCCTTCACTGCCACCCTCTGGGCTCCTTACTTCAAAAATAAGACTACAAGCTGTGGCACAGAGTTTTCAGGATGCCCTGAGACATATTATCTTGCACATACTTATTAACAACGTTATCTATTTACATAGCACCCTTATTCTCTAAAAAGATCTCTGTCAAATGGCTTCACAGATCTGTTGGCTGGATTGCAGCACAAATTTAAAACCAAGAATAGTTAGAATTATTTCAATTCCAGAAATCAATATGACACTATAATTTAATCTAAATTTTCATACCTGATTTGTGACTGCAGAGGAGGACATGTCCCATTGCTAAGAAGTCACCATTTACATTCCTGTTTCAGTTAAGAGTATCAAAACCTCACCGATGAGACAAAGTCCTCATGGTCCATTTTGATTTTACCTAGTTATACAGATCCACCAACATACTAAATATGTGCCTGTTATACTCTCTGCCGAACATCCAGAAGCTTAATTGGCACGTTGGTTTTTTTTCATATAAAAATGAAGAGGCGATGGTAAAAGGAGCCCACACAGGTTTGGAATGCAACAGAGAAATAGTTCTTGATATGGACCTCGGTGGTGCGTCCATTTCCTCTGTTTTCTTATGTAATTGTTGTGTGCTGTAGCATACTCCATCACAATAAGGAAGACGACTAAAACACCGTCCACAGATGGCTACAGTCTGAAATAGTTAGGATGGGTTGGCAACTACTCTAAGGAGTTTGGATGGGAAAGGAGTTATTTTCTTTTCACCTTCTTAACCACATAGCCTCCCTCCAGTGTCCACTTAAAAATGTGTTGACTTCATACTCAAAATTATTTTCATTTGTACTTATGCAGACTAATTTTTCTTAATTTATGAGATGACAAGTTAACAGTTCAAGTCAACTTAGAGGGCCATTATGTGTGAAAACAGTGGTGTTTGTCAAACACATTGAAAGATAATTTTCAGTTTGTTTGTACAGTGGCATTATTTGATTTGCTATACAGTTTGGAAAACTTCCTGAACTTGGTAGGTGTATTAGAAAAAGAGTAATCACAGAACAGTTTATGCCTACAATTGCTTAAAGTAAATGCCAAGAAGAAAGGTAAAGTTTACTGAACCTGTTGTTACTGCAATAAATTCAAAGGATGAAAGCTTTTCCCCCAAAATTATATCATGGTGGTGGGATGAGGGGGGAAAGGTGGTCTGCAAACATCCAAAAGCTTTTAAAAATCTGGTTTGCCTCTTTCAATACCAAAACACAGAACAAAAAGAACAAAGGAAAAGAATACACTCCCTGGGTTTATACATAACATGGCTCTAAATTTTGTTTATAACTCACACAAAATGTTTCAGTTATCATTTCAGTGATTTATGCAAACCAGCAAAACCTTAGACATTCAAATAATTCTTCGTAGGCCTCAACCCAGCAAGATCAAGAAAGACAAAAGTGGCCACTAATGTTTAAAAGCACTCAATTTAGGGTTAAATGCATACAGAGGTTCTTGATAAGCTATTCTTTGGAGTCTTAAATGCTTCAGCAGTGGTCTTTGAAAAGAATCACAGTGATGTAATTAACATGTTATTATCATACTTTGTAATCCCCTGTTAAATCACACTCAAAATACTAGCATCTGAAAAAAAAAAAGAACAAAAAAGTGATTTCTTTTCCTTTCTTTTTTCCCCCCAAAAGGAAAAAAACAAACAAAACCAACCACCATATACCAAAATAAAGCATCCCTAAAAATACTATGCCTAATTCCAAAAAGAAAAAAAAATCTTATGTCTTTAGTAAATAAGGAACAATGGATTTACAGATATTAACACAGAAATTTTGACAAATTATATACTCTGAAAATTAAAAACCACAAAAAAACTTTTTTTATGTTGAATGAAGTTGAAACCAATTTTTTTCAATTTCTGTGCAATCACAGAAAATCAAGAAAAAAATATTAAAAGTAATTAACCATCACTGAACAATAAATATAAGTAGGTGTAAGAAAATCAGCTATGTAGTAAGCATTGCAAAGACCTTAATAAACAGTCTTTATGTTTTTGGACAGGAGCCTGAGCAGAGTATTGACTTCAACATCTATGCTTGTACAAATGTGGCTAAAGTTTCAAATAGATACACAGCTTCTCAAACAACACTATGAAAATAAGCCAGATAAATACATATGACAGTGCACATAAATTAAATATAGATACTTTAAAAAAAAAAAAAATCTAAGTTGCTATATAGTCACATGGAAGAATTTCTAAAATATGATAAGCACATAAAGAACATGTGCATATGTAAGAAGCAAAACCAAATTTATCTGAAGAATTTTACATGAACTTGGCTTCCTTTGGCATTTATCTGTGAGAGGAAAAAAGACAGGAATGGACACTTCACATTCAAGTTTGAAACTTAGAAAATTGCAGAAAAATGAGACATAAGAGCATTCTGAGTGGGTTTTTATTGTTGTTTAGCACAAAAGTGAGTAAGATTTCCTCTCAGTCCTCCAGAAAGATGTCTCAACACTTCCTCAAGTGTTTCATGCTGACACTGGTGTTTCAGAAAACTGTGGCAGCAATCAGTAGTCATGAAAGCAGCTGAAATTCTGAATCTTAAACATCTAGTGGGAATGCATGAGACAGGAGAAAATCAGTCCAGCTCTCAAAAATAAGTGGGAAGTTCAATATAAATCATAGAGGCTGCTATCTGTTGCAGATCAAAGAGCTTCAAGCCGTGAATTAGAAGTTACCTGCTCCATACAGATAACCCTCATGTGGGAGCACAAGCACCCTTTATAATGCTCAGGAAAAGTCAGTAAAAATCAAAACTCTAAATGAACCTCTGCACATTGTGTATCATACATTTAGACATATGTCAGAGCCAATACTAGTTTACTGCAGAAATAAATACAGCAAAAATTATTTCAGTTCTGCACATGCCTTTTTTAAAATCACAGCCTCTTAACATCAGTTCATTTATTTCAGATATGAAAAATACGTATTCTTTGCTCTTTCTGCAACAAAAACATCAATGCAATTCCTTTTAAGCATATTGAAAGCAGATGCTTCAGCTGTCTGGTTTTATTAACTAAGATAAAATATGATGCCTTAGGTCCAAAAAAAGGAATATTTCTAACACTATGGTTATTTGCCAAGTGAACTAAATAGAATGTGTCTTCACTACAACATTTTATGACAACAAAATTAAGAAGATATTTCAACATACAATGCCAAACAGGAGAACACTCTTGAACCACTTTTCAGGAATTTTTGAAATCTTGAAGAAATCCTTGTATTTAACAATACAGTGGCTACTGTAACTAGCCAGGAAGGATCTTTTGTACACCTCAAACTGTATTTGAGAATATGACTGATGACTGGTTTTCATTAGAGCAAACCATATAAAAGAAATTGAGGACTATTGGAGAGATCTATGCTCCTAAGAAGCATTCCTTTTGCCTGAAGCTGGGTATTGAAAACATCTAATTTTCAGTGTTATGTGGTAAACTATACGAACATCAAATGTTTCAAACACTTCAGAGCACATGGGGAAGCATTACCTGAAGAAATTGGGGTATCCAGCTACAAATGTCTACTTTTATATAGTTAACCATACTGCTGAAGATCTACAATTATACTGAGCTTTGTGTTTCAAGTAAGGTAACCAAACATCCCCCTTTAGTCAGAACACTCAGAAAAACGAAAAATTACTCAAGAGAGCTTGTAAAAAATATCTGTCGTAGTATTCTGTCACAAACTTTCAGCAAAAAATAGATCTTCCCCTTCATCTTTCTATTATACAAGTATCTTGGATCTAACCATCCAGACTTCTTTCAATATCACACAAAGAATGGACATGAGTCTCAAGTTGACTCCCACACTTAACTCTTATGTTCTGATGCATAGGCTGATGAAAAGATTCTTTGTCATGTGATCTCAGGCAGTGCCCATGTCATATGCATACCATCACTCTCTATTTTCTTTCTTTTGTTTAAATGGCTCTTTTAGTTTGATTCCCAACATTTCTTACTTTTTTGTTATCAGAAAGGGCAATAATGCCTCCACATAAATGTGGTCAGCTGAGAAGGTATAAGGATACCAGTTACCAACCTAGAAATCCAAGGTACAGAAATCCAAACAAGATACAGTACCTACCACGGTATAGTATGTATCAGCACTGAGTACCAGACAAAATTTTGCCACCTAGATATGGGACACATTGAATGCCAACACCAAAATGTAGTAGTTAATTAATGCAATATACATTCAAGTACAAGCATCATCAACATTGCAAATAAATGACCCTTGGCCTCCATGTACAGATTGCAGTCTTGTTTAAGAACCATGCTAGAAAAAGGAGTATCCTTGATGAGTAAGGCCTCCTTCCATCAGGGCTTAAGGTTCTCAAACCTGTTTCCAAGCTAAATGTTATCCTTCTACTATTTCAACTTTTTCAACTGTTTGGCCATGCCAACAATTTTTCAACTAACTGACTACACCAACATTCAGAACAACAGTGGCTCTTTCCAGCTTTTCACACAACACACTACTGAGCCTGCTGTATTCTTTTCTTCTCACCTTCCCTAAACAAGGTCTGGAAGAAACTATTCTATGATTTTGTGATGTAAAGTGGGTTGGAGTAAAAAGACGGGGAAGGTAACTTCTGACAAGTCTTCTGGCAGACATATAAAAAGAATGCTGCAATTTGATCTCCAGGGACTCATGGATTTAGTTTGTTTTTGGTTCAGACTCATGATAAATTATAAAGAATTTTCCTCTGTCTCGGTGAAAACAAATATACAGTTCATTCAGCTTCATCATACTGGGATGAGAAAACTATTTGTCTGTACTCTAACAATCTGGAACCTGAAGAACAACTAAGTGGCTCTTTTCATAGAGGAAAATGGAGTCCACAATATCTCCCTAGGCTGTTAAACCATCCATTAATACCTCAGACAAGAGCCATTAAATGCCCAGATCCTACATGAGGACAAAAACAATTTTCTTTTTTCATGAATCTCGGACAACCTACAGAAAATCTTCACTAGTGCAGGCAAAAAGCCCATTTCAATCAAACACCTTGCTTTCAAAGTCTAAAGAGTAAAGCTTGTCAGGATACTAGTAAAGCTATTCAGAAAGAAATTTTGAACAACTACAAATTATGACTGCAATTATCCAAGCCAATGAAAAAAAAAAATGCCCATAAGTATCAGCTATCAAAATCTACGTTATTTTCTTTACAGACAACTGCAATAATAAAAATGTGTCAGAAGAAAACACAGATCAGATGTACCATTCTTTCTGCAAAACATAGCATATATTATATCACATTCAAGTGAGCAGAGACACAATCAATCTACAGGTTCTCTAAATGCCAGATACATAGATAAGTCTTTGGCTATGAAAGCTACCTCCACTATTTGCACCAAAGCTCCTTGTGCTCCTCGAAGTTCATATGAACCAACTGTAAATCTGTTCTTTTGATAAAAGACAACACACAAAATATTAATACTGAGACCTAGGATGTGAAATGCTTTGTAAAAGATGTTAAAACACAAGTAGTGAAATCCAGAAAGAACCTCACTTGGTTTCTTACAGTGAAATGTTGCTAGTCTATCCTCCCTCCTCAGAAGCTTTTTTCAAGACATCCTGGATAATTTGAAAGATTCTTTAAAGGGTATCCTGAACAGTGTATTCTATCCATCACAGCTCCATCCATGAGTAAGCTTTTGCACTGTCAACTACTGTCATTAAACAACCCTTCCACCATATTACATGGGCATGCTATGATGGCCACCATGTTACTAAAACAGTCATTCCCTCACTAAGACAAGCTAGTGTCTCTAGGAAATGACTAGGCCTCAAGACTCGAGTATAAGCGACTATCTATTCCAAAAGTAGGTGTGCAATACAAGTCCCTCTTTGTGCCAATATGCTGCGGCTATGAGCTGATGAAACTCAGTTACAAAACACTGGCTATTGGGCTAAATCTGGAGAGACTTTTAGCTCTGGGGCTTGGTGATTCAATTCCCTTTTGTCAAGGGAGCAGTTAACAACAAATGCATTTGTTAAATTAATGCATCTGTGAAAACTGCTTTAACTCATTTATTGGTGTGTAAATTTAACCCCTCAATGCACAGAGGTATTCTGTAATATCTGCTTTATAAACCAAACCAAAAATAATTTTCACTAAGACATATAAGACACGGACACATTTAAAATAAACATAAAACATGCATGTGATTTCACTGTAATTTTTTGTGATCTGAGAAATGTTGCCCTTTCTCATTTATACCTCAATCATCAGCATGGTCAAATAGCTGTGTAGGAAATGAAAACAAAATTCTGAAATGAAATAGAAGTTCTGTTCAGATTACTTGTCTGTTAAAAACATAACCAGAAAATACATGAAGAGGAAGGGGTAGCCTGGTTTCACTGTGACATATCCTCATTTCTGGTCAAAGGACAACGTCATTATTTCCCACCCCTGAGACAGGACAGATTATAGAGGGCCAATCTTGCCAAAAATATTGTAGTCGTAACCACAAGATTATGCAGGTTAATACCAGTTTAAACATTCCTCCTAAGGAAAATAATTTGCATTACACAATTTTTATTTTAGTTGCTAGTCAATTACAAATCAGCTACAAATGATTAAGTAATTACAGAACACATTAAAAGAAAATAATACTGAAGTGTGATCAAACTAGAGAAATCTGATTAGTAATGTCAGGACATACACTCTTCTAAACTACTTAGAGTTTCTATCAGCTAACAGCATCCCTGGAAGTTCAAGCATACACGGTAATCAACACTAAGATTCTATGTTCATACAATGGACATCAAACTGAAATTTTTTTATGTAGTTTTGTTCTCCATTCTCAGAATACAAAAAGATGTTTAGACACAACTTTGTTGTTCTCTCACAATAGCAGAAAACTTGCAATTCTACATTTCAGATATGTCTTTCATAAAATGCTGGGCTGGCAACATTTTGAGGCTATTCCTTTGAATACTGGTGTGTTACTTGGGAAAAGGAAACAAAAATATCTAGAGATCATGTGGGGAAGAAAATTAAGATATACCCAAACAACAATTTCCAGAGATCAGTGTCTGTCACCATATGTAAGGTTTTATCCCATATCAGAAGATGACACAACTGTGCCCAAATCTTAAAATGTTTTTAATAATTCACAGATAATGCAATGTCAATTAAAGAAGAAGCAAATATAAAATTCAAGAAAAACATGTTCTTGACTCTTGCGGATGAAGTGATCACCTGAGAGAGACACTTTGCTCATCACCAAAGAAGTGTAAAAGGAAAATAAAAACCCACAACCCAACAAACACTGCATAATATAAAGCTTGAATGTCTCTTTTTGGTGAATAAAATAGCTGCTGTTCCAAACCAAGTCATTTTAACTCTGTGACAAAAGACTAAATTAGGTCATTTGTTGAACTTGTTGGATTGCCTGAAAAATATAAAGCATAATTTAATATATCCATTCTAATTGTTTCCACTCCGTATTTTCAGTAAACGGCTAATACCGACTCGATTATCAAGCAATTATTAAAAAAAAAAAGCATTCTTTGAATCACTGGAAGTCCATAAAAACTAAATGGTAGAGTCAAACTGTTATTTATGATCACATTTAGAAAGGCCAATAATTTGCTTATTGAGCTAATTAAAACTTGAAAATGGGGACATAAAAGAATGCATAAAGGATGAAAAAATAATTGCTTGCAGCATCCTTTCCTAGATTGGCATGACTGCAAATGTATCTTGAAAGGGCAAGAGATAAATGATAGAAAAACATATTTACATGACAAAAAAAAAAAAAAAAAAAAACCACATTAGAATGAACCCAGAGAAATGTATGACATTAGCACCTCCAGAGAACAGTAAGAAATACTAAAAAAATTTACTATATTTGTAACTACATTTTTGATGCATGTGATGTATGTGGTGTGCTGATATATAAGAAAATAAGAGAATACTTTTGAGATTAGGCATTAAATTATAAGGCTGTGTTCTAACAGATGGTCATTCTAAAGTTATCTCATTGAGTAGGGGTTAGAAGTTGTTCTTTGAACTACTTAATGACAGCTATTATAAGTAATCCATACTGCAGGATGGTTTGTTGCTTTTTGTTTTGTTTTGTCTTTTAATAATAAAGCTACTGGGTAAGACTTAGATACGATGGCTGTTTGATTATTTAATACTAATTGAACTGGTTTATTGCCATTATTATCTGGAAAACTTTTTAATTAGTAAAATTTTTATTCACATCACTTAATAACTGTATATTTGAAAATATTTGAAAACATTTGGGGGGCTGGGATTTAAACCATGAAAGTACTACATGACTTTATAACAAATACCAGCTCACAACACTACAAGTATGAAGAAAATACCAAGAACAAAAGATGCAAACAAAGACTTGTAATAGTTTTTTTAAAAATCACTATTTATGTAATATGAATTGTATTTTTGTTCAAAAAACCCCAAAGATTTCTTCAAGATAAAGTAAGCATTGGAGTAACAGCTGTACTCAGCACCACAAACATACAGTCACTGGCACTCCAAATGAACAAACAATGAAAATACAGGAAATACAGGAAAATTAAGGCGATTTTCTATTTTTAATGCTCACAGTTCTATAACTACTGTGTGGGGTTTTTTTTTAAAGCACCTGTTTTTAAATTAAATACTGTATCCTATTTGTTTAGTGTTACAGACTAGTGATCAGTTGAAAGATTACAGTCTTTTCAGTTATCAGCTTGGCACCTACTTATTTCCTATGTAAGTTCATGCAGACTGAAATGACTGCAGTCCATAAATTTGATTATTGATTCACAAAATACTTAATATTGAAAAACATGCATCACAAGACAGAATCATGCACAAGAACTTTTCTAGGGATCATGGGCACTTTTCCACTAATGTCCAAAACACAATTCAAAGAGAAAAAACAACAGGAAAGGCATTCTCTGTATTTCCACAGACGTAATTTGCAGATGTATCAACAATGTCCATTCAACAGAACAGAAGGAAGACAGACACACTTGCTAATTTCAGCAATTTACCTAACCTCTAGCATTTCTAGAAGAGATCACCTACAACAGTAACAATACAGTATCCCTTCTATGTGTGTTTCAACGTCCAAAATGATTATTATCAAAAACATTTATGGACAGCAATACACAGAAAGAACTGTCACACTACAGCCCTTCCAATGCTGCAAATCTGAAAAAGAGAAACAGGACGCAAGGCGATAGAGAGAGTGTATAGAGTGTCAGTATGAAGTGAAGCNCAGGATGAATGTAATCATCGATAATATAGAAAAATATTTAAGACAAGAAGTAAATCTGACATATCTCAAAACCATACTGAAAGAACTTCACATCTCTTAGTTTGATTTTCACCAACAAGGAACCACATGTGTTCTCAAAGTTCACTAAGGAGCAAAGAACAATTAAATAACTAAGTCTGTGAACTCCATCATTAAAACATTCACCATAAACTATCTGAAGTTTCATGTCTCTTTGGAAGACATCTCCTTCTCTTGTGGGCATTTCTTTTGTGCACCATTAGAACCCCATAGAATACCATGCTTCTAATAGTAGAAAATAATGCAAGAGCCAATTGGTTCAAATTTTATTTAAAAGTCAGCTTTGTTTCCTTTCTATTTGTAGACAGAAAACACCTTTTCTAAGAAATCTAAGTAACTCTAAGCTCATACTTAGCGATCCTGTTCAGGGAAACCAAACTCAATGCATCATGCAACTTGGTATTACATGATTTCCCTTAATTAGGCCTGAATCCTTCTATGGATTGTATTTTTCAGGCTGGCGAGATTTTTTTTAAATGTTAAAATATATTTAGAGACACATACAGATATACAATTACATATACACATACATTTCACAATATTTTCTCCAATTTATTTAAAATGTAATTATATGCAGCTTTGCATCAGAAATAAAGCTATTACATTTATGTAATTACAGTAAAAATTATCAGAAAATTATGCTTTGTTCACTTCAACCAAGTCCTGTGCTTATCCAAATGCAGCTTCGCCCCCCAAAAGCCAGTGATGAACAAAGCCTGCTCCCCTTAAGCTAACTGTTTTCTAATCTAATATAAACAATAAGAACCTAGCTACATGTATACTGAGTTGTGTGAATACTTCAGGTACGCATAGATATAGTATGTCTTCCAAACTCACAAATTAAAAAAAAAAAAATTAGGTACTTCCAACATTGCATGCTACACTGCTGTGCAAATGTATGTAACATTCCTCAGTAGGACAGATCAGTCATGGCAGGGGAATGCATTCATGTAGGACGTGACCTAGCTTTTTTGCAACACTGAGTTTTGTCATATAAATATGGACTTCTCAACCATTTAGTTACACATTATCACGCTTTGATGTTTAGCACCTAAACAGAAGGATCAGTTGTAGAACTAGAAGTACAAATGTAACCAACAGTGCTTGAATCCTGAATTCCTGTTTCACAATTTGGTTTTCAAGGGCCTAAACCAGTGCACTCTGATGAGAAAGTACCTTGTACCTTCTACAGATGATCTCAGGCAGCATGACTTTGCCCAGTTGGGTTTTTTTTGTTTTTTTTTCTATTGTCTCATCTCAACCTAGCTCTGACCTCAACCTTTGCATCTGATTTAAATTCTGTAATTTAAAAGCAAGAGTCTTTTTTATACTTGATTTTGTTTTTCCTGGGTACTTATTTGTAAGGACAGCTATTTGCATTTCATATTGCAAATAGTAAAGGACCAAATGAATTTCTGTCAGTTTCTTTCTGCACTTTCTCACAACAAAGGGTCTGAAATTTGCTGCTGTAGCGCTCAGTGTTCTGCAAGAGGGGAAAAACACATGGGAGGAGTGAAGTAAAGGGGAAAAAAAGAGAAAGGGGAAATGAGAGGTGGAAGGAGAGGTGGCAGAAATGAGAGAGATAAGTGAGGAACGGAGAGAGTCTGTACGGTAGGAAAGTTCAAAGGGAACGGTTGACAGCTGTAGTAGCAATACATGTTTAATAGATTTATGTACTATTAACAACTACCTGTCTCAAGATTTCTGGTTTCAAGCTACTTAGTTGTCACACACCACTACATTAATTTTTAAAAAAATTACTCTTGCGCACTCCTTCGCAAGCAACTGACAACAAAACTTCTATTAATCACATCCTTCCTGTTTGTTTATGGAGTTAAGCTTGGTATTTTTCACATGACAAAAAAACGATAAATATTATTTTCCCACTGCTCCTGTAACTCAGATTATGCCCAGAAGTACTCAGGAATTCACTGGCAGGCCTTCAACAATTAAAAATAATTTATTACTTATGATACTATAATTTAAAACCAAATTGTTCTGTTTCTTTCTGAAGATACACAAACTTAGACCCACTGCAAACTAAAGCAGAAAACCAGAACAGATACAGATTTTTTTGTTCCTACCTTGGTAAAGATAAAAAACCCAAGCAGAACAGACTTTTTGTTCCCACTTTGGTACAAAGATGAAAAAGCAAACAGAACAAAGATTGCTAGAATATTTTAGTTTTTTTACAGACTACTCAAGAGTCAACAGCATAATGCAAGTGCACCTCATTCAGCACTGTTTTAATAAAATTAAATGTGAGGTAGAAAAGGTGATATCTGCTGTTGAGTTGTTTCACACTGCCTTCTCTTTCCAGCTTACGACAATCATTTCAAAAACGGACAAAATTAGCTCTAGCTAGACTTTTATCAATTAAATGATGGATTGAAGGTACTGGGTTTAGATGGTCTGATACAAAGGCTAAGATAGAGACATATAACAACAGATTTCCAAGGTGTCAAATATACTATTAAAAAAGACACATATATATTGTTCTCAATTATTTTTATAAGAAGAAACAACTTCTAACAAAGACTGCTTTGCTTATGTTTCCCCACTATACCATCTTGTTAAGTACTAAAACAGGTTTCCTAGAAAGTAACGTGGTATAAGACATTAAGACATGGTTATGTGATGAATCTTCGTAGGACACTTGATAATTGCCTCAGAATATAGCATGAATTTTAAATAAATTGTTATTCTTGTAGATTTACATATTTCTGATGCTGTAATTTTCATAAAGGCTTCCAATTTCATCTCATAAAACTTGGTAACTGCTTTCTGCCTTCCTTTCCTTACGCAAAATGACACTTGGGAGCAAACACAGTTTTCTTTAAACTTGACCGAAGTGCAACACGACCAGATAAACTGCAGGTAGCACAATGAACAAACAGCTCCTCATCTTCCATTAGTTATTACTTCTATTCTAAGGTTTTTGTTTGTTTGTTTGTTTTCCTTTTTTCCATAGTGTTCCCCACCATATTCCTAAGACCACAAATTTTTATCAGGTAACTAGCATGACATACTACATCATTCCAACTTTGAGGCAAAATGTTACACTTAAGTTTTTGATGTTTTGTTTTCATATGCACTGGAAAATGTCAGGAAATTAAGACTTTAAATATTTAATTTTAGAACTGATCATTCTTTACGTCTGTGGTTTCAGGAGTTGTTTTTTTTTTAAATGCATTGAATATCTGAAAAACCTTATGTTGCTTAAACTCATGAAAGAGTTCAAATCTGTGGATACTGTTCTCCTTTACAAAGTAAAGGAATATTTAAAAATCAACGTAATTGTTCTTAAATAAGTAAACATTCTCTAAAATCTGTAATAAAATGAAACAGGAATCCATTGGTGCTAAAAAAATTAAAGCTTACTACTTTTAAATAATATTTGAAAAGAATCAGATAATGGTCAAAACCTGAAGTAACTGTGAACCTAAATGCAAATATTTTATTGATTTGGTTAAAGTCTTTCCTTTGCCAGCTGACAGACAAAAATTAAACAACAGACATAGACCCATTATACCACTGTAACTGAGTCACAAATCAGAACAGTACTACAAAACTATGATCAATTCCTAATAACATAAAAGAGTGAATATACACATTTGTTTGAGTTCTTCATAAACTGTAATGAAGATGGTTGGGAGGAACTATGTGCAAGAACTAATACACACACATACACCTCTTTATTTGCTACTGCTTCTCATTTGAGCTGCTTGCAATGCAATTTATCATTATTTGTTTCCAGTTTAGTTCAAATTAAGTGCTCTCAAACGCTCCTGTTTCCCTGTCCTAGAAAATCCTTCAGGCCACTTTGTTCTCAGCACTTTTTTCTCCACAGGTTTTGAACACCCCTTGGCAGTGAGATTTCAGTGATCATATCTTTTGATGCCTTCTCTTTCTTCTAATTTTTTTTTACTGGTTGTTCCCATTTCTAATTCATCATTTTATTTTCTGTTCTTGTGTAAACTCATTCACATGCTGAAGATCCTCAGACTTGCTTCTGCATTCTTCTCTGCTAGTTTGTTTTGTAAAACAGAAGTCTGAATGTACAGAAATAATCTTCAAATGACACAGTAATACTTTATTTTTCACTATTATTTAAGGTCAGAGGTCTCAATTCATTGTTGTCTCCTCCCTGTCTCTATCCAGCTGTTAAAATGTTGAGTTGCTTCTTTGGTATCGCTCCCACCTAGCTATTCTGAAACCAAAACTGTACAACATGCTGCTTTCTGTGAAATTATATTACCCTTTAAAACAAGGATCCTCATAAATTAAGTCTGTCTTAAAATTTTATGAGGACCTATTTAGCCTACATTTTGAATTCTGCTTAAAAAAAAAAATTGCTTGTTTTCATCAGCAGCATTGGATACCATGCCTTTTTCTATCTCTCCAAAACCTTTAGGTACACAGGCCTCCTCTTTCAGGAGATGGTAACAGTGCCCCTTCCCATCCTCTCCAGCACAATGTCATAGAGACAATTAAAAAAGTAAAAAAGCTGTCCCCACAGTTACTGTAACTGTGAGGAAGCAAACAGTAGCCTTCATTTACTCCTCCAACAGCACAAATCTGCTTCCTGCAGCAACCTCTGGTCTTGCAAGGTAGATAAATGAGGATGGAAGAGGGAAAGAAAAAGCAATGTAAGGCAATGTGAAAAGGTGCTCTCCTTAGTAACCAGGCTTGCTTTTCAGCAGTGTACGTTTCATAGTGAGTTAGAGTACTTTATGCATTGGTTTGATTGAGACAAAGTTTTTAAAGGCTGAAGTAGTATTTTTTTGTGTCTTGTACAGCTTTGAGCAAATTGCCAGCACTTAAATAATAAATAACAACAACAATAATAACAACAAACAATGATAAGTGCACTCCATGGATACTGAATCTTTTTGCAGGGTCCCCTAGAAGTCATTAGATGTCCTACCCCATAAATACTTAATAAAGATTTGATTTCCAGGCACTTCCACTGTCTAAAACGTTCTCTTGAAAAGCCTCAGAAAGCACACAAGTGTTAAATGAAGACCAAAAAAGGGTATTACTTCTGCACTTTACAAAGTTTGAGCACTTTATGTCAAATGATACAAGCTGTTATTACAGTTCTGTCTTGAGTAATGGTTTTAATTTTGTGTTTCATCAAAGCAGACAGACCATTGTGTTGCTAGTATAGAGTTGGAAATGACTTATCTGGTTAATATTTTAGACAGAGGTAACAATACTGCAACTCAGACGCATCAGAAGTGCAAGCTGGTGTACACAGATGTACAATTAAAAGAACAGACCATGAGGTGGCCTTTGACCAGTATTAGTTTTAACATTAACTTGGGGGGTGAAAAGTGAATCCCAAGGAAGCCAGAGGCAAAATAAGTATTTTACTGTTCTACAGAAACACATTCAACACAAAATGTATCTGTAACTCATACGGCATGTCTGAATACTGTGTACAACCTTTGAGACAGATTCTCTTAATGGTAAGATTGCCTTCAATCAAAGAAAATGGTATTACTCTGTTTTTCTTTTTTTCTTGCTTAATATCAGCGCTATATACATATGACACAGTGGTATGGGAAGTTTCAGAGATACTTGAAGTACTATAGATTTAATAACTACAGAAATATTTTATTTTTATTTTTAACCTCAATGTGTATAAAAATTTAAAGGTTTGAAGATAATGTCTCTGAGAGGGTTCCTTAATACAAAATTGTACAACAGTACAAAATAAATGAAACTACATAGTTAATATCACTTCCATAGTTATATTCTGTTTATTACTGTGCATCTATGGCAGTGGGATTCTGCTCTCTAATATCCCATTTACTGTAATTTAAACAATTTTTTAAAAACAATTATTCCCATTGGTTTTTCTAGGTTCTGTCACACAAACAACACGAGCCATTAAGAGCCTCAGTTTAGATTCCCTTCAAGGCACAGCTTTAGCCCTTGAAGCTTTAAAGAAGGATAAAAGGAAGACTGCCACATATACAACTGTTCAATAGAAACTCTAGAGACCACCTTAGCATGAGGAGCATAACACTGACATGGGGCAGTTGTCTCACACAAGCAGTAGCTATTACGGGGAACTCATTACAAAGGGCAGAAAAGGAGGGCAATGAAATTGGAAGCAAGGCTCTAAAGCACTGGGGAGGGGGAGGCTGGTACACCTGCGTGATTACCAAGACCATGTTGTGCAAGCCTCCCTGCCTATGCTGACAGCATAGGCTTGTGATATCCCTGTTCCTTCAACAACAGCATCACTGAACTTGATGCTTTTCATTAAAAGTTCTATACAAATTTTTACAACCTGACATTCATTTTGCTTAGTTCCCAGGGCTGTTTCACCTTCTCATAAACACATACATATAGCTACAGTAGAATACATTAAAGTTACTTAATACATTGAAGCTATTTGAATCATCATGCATTATCAATAAACGAAAAAATCCTCCTGTGCCCTGCTGTCCTTCTGTATACTTTGTTCCATCTATCAGATTTACCATTGAAATTTCATGTTATTCAGATCAAATATCTGACCTCTGTATAATCTTTAAGGCCAATAATAAACTTAAGAAACAGTATAAAATACAAGTACAAAACCACTGTATTTGTTTTCAAAATAAAAATGTTTCTAGAAAGAAAAAGATGATACATTTAGGTCTCCAGCTAAAATTCACTATCCTTGTTGACTATAGCACGAAATATGAGCAGACACAAATGTACCAGTTCATTACCATTAACCTCTGTCTTGTAACCGCACCAGTAGCATGGCAGAAAATTGTCACTGTGATTCTAGTGCCTCAAGCTGCCACTGCACCTCCAGGGAACTAGGGACAACTAGCCTGTGGCACAGTGTCTCCTCGATATGACAAAAGCACCTCTCCCTCGTGGACGTCCTGGGTTGCTGCACCATGACTACATCAGACAGTGATACAGGATGGAGCCCAATTCTGCACCAGGCAGTGGAAGGAGCCTTGTTCACACAGGGGCTGCAACGCTGCTGTACAGCTCTGTAACATCCACTTCTGCCTTTACTAGTGATCCTCCCAAGCTGCCTACCTGGGAAGCAATTTGTCTGAGAAGAATGCTGACATCAGTAAAGAGTTCCTTCAGAAAGCAGGCAGCAGAAGCATGTTGAACCACTGCTTTATTATTTATATATACATGGAAGAATACACACTGTTTATATACATAGATTCATTTTTAGTCCTTGCAGTGTTCTAATTTTTTAAAGTTTTAAATTGTAAAGTAGTCCAAATTTTACATTAAATGAATTTTTAAAATAATCTCTGTAATCTCCAATTCCTCATTTCACAGAGCTTTACAAGATGGGGCTTGCATTATCTTAAATAACAGCACAAAAAAAAATACTAGTCTGTAACGAAGTTACTGTTTGAAATATGTATAACTTAGTTAAAAAACACTTACTGGACTGGTGTTCAGCCACATTGACTGGTTTGGTGGACAGATTAGTTTTACTGTGTGCCTAAGGCACACATAATGGCTTTATTTAATTTACTATTTAACTGCATGCTTTGTAATACATAAAACATCCTGAGGATACCCTTTTCGTAACATAAAGAGCCTCTAAATTCATGCAGAATGATACCCACTTGTTTCAATCCTGTACTGTATACTGGAAGAAACCCTTCAATAATTAATAATTTCCACTTAAGAAGAACTGGTTTTTATCTGGATATATAAGGGAAAACCAAAATCTGTATATTAAACAGCATTAAACCCCCCCAAAAAATTATGATAAGATTCAGGCATAATATTATTCTTCACAGGTATATTTAATTTAAAATACAAATACTATTCTACTCCAGGACACTGTGTCACAAAAAGCTGATGAATTTTCTTCTCAAAGAAATGAAATACAGATTATGTACTATAAAAATATAAGTTTTGCTGCTATGATAATAATATGGTACGATATAGTATGATATGCTATGCTATGTTCTACAGAAACTAGTGTTCTGGTGGTTTATTCTCAAAGTTTTTAACATTATCCAAACTCAAATTGAAGCTAAATCACACACTGCTTCCGAAAATTCAGCAGAAGCAGCATAAAGTTAAGGAATCTGACCTCTGAGAATCATAGAGTCATAGAATTCACTCCCATTGTATGTGAAAATCAGGTTTGTGACCGTCTGAGAAACTTGAACATACATAAGCCTGTGAGATCTGATGAGATGCATCCC
>VWZY01004138.1:8558-19615 GCA_013399075.1 Chloroceryle aenea
AGAGAGAGACTGCTGTGCTCTCAGAGTCCTTTGATGTCAGTGTGTGGTTTTCTTTGGGTGCAGTAGGTTATGGTAATCCACTTGCATCTTGCATATCAGAGCATCAGGACCTTAGACACTGAAATCAAATGCTGGTTTGGGGAATAACACCATTAGCTGGTATAAATTTGCAGAGCATCAGAGTTGCTGGGTCTATTCCCCTGTAGCCAAGGTTTTGACCCACAATGAATGGCAGATGTGCTGTATTTGGAACAAATTTGATTTTGTTTTTCTACCTACTCTTCCCATTAAAATAACAAACCCAACAGCGTTTATAAAATTACCCAGATGATTTAACCAATTTGTGAGTTAAGCAGTGATACTGGGGGGAGAAGACATCTTCAGAATACGTGTTCATCTTTAGAACTGACTTCTCTGTTCATGGATGTTTCACAGCAGTTACAGATTATAATGTTTTCTTTTGCCAGGAATATATATACTTTATAACTTTATATGTTACTCTATCATATAAAGAAAACTAGTACTCGTTTTTGCATTTTATAGATATTACTGTTCTATTATCAAAGTATTTTTTTTTTCTTGGTATTGTCTGCCTCTTCCATATAAAATCCTTAAAAAAACCCCCAAACAAACCAAAACATAAAAACCTTGGGCTATTCACAGTTACACATCGCTCACACATTACCCTATGTGCTGGCTAAAGCTGTTCTTGCCTTGGGAAGGCTACACACAAATAAATTTGGATTGCCTTAACAGAAAAATAAACATCTTAATGTGGTAATAAAAAGAGATTTAATTTAGCCTTAAATTAGGTTTGATATTTAGAAAAAAATCCCTGTATATTAAAAAATAAAAAAGGTTCCATTTTAGGAATTTCAAGGCAAGTTCCCTTCTTAAAAATATTCAGACTTCCAAGACATGTTATCATCGAAGCCATGGTAAAAAGAAAAAAAGTAAAATATACTAGTTTGGGATTCCAGAGGACCTTGATTCTGTTCCATGCCGTGTCATTGGCCTACTGAGCAGCATTAGCCCGCCCTTCACCTTTCTGTGTCTTTTTTTGCCCATCTGTAAGAGGGAGATAGTGGTACCCTCTGGAAATGCCATTTAAGATCTGCATTAATATCACTAAGTAGAAGATGAACATTGCTAAAAATAGTACCATAATGTTGTTACTAGTAACTTCAATGTAGGTCTTTGTAGGTCTTTTTTTTTTTTTTTTTTATTTTCCTTTTTATGTTGATTTCAAGAGAACCTGGTCAAGGTGCTCTGTGTGGGAACCAAGAAGAAGGCTAAGTCACCCCTAAACCCAGTAGATGAGGGACTGCCTGTTGGAAAGTGCTTAGCCACTTGAAGGGCCTTCTCCTTTACATTGTTTCCAAGTCCCACAAAAGTGATTGGGGTTTTTGTCATCATCACACTGCTAAGAGGGTGGCACTCAGGAGACTGTTTTGAACCACTTTCAATTTTTGTCCCTACCTTTTTGGTTTCTTACAGATGTTTGCATCTCATAATTTGAAAGAAATATTTTCTCCCTTGTAGAATCTTAAATATCACTCCCTTTTTGTTCACTTAGCAAAAAATACATTTTGAAGCTTTCGATATGAGACCGTGACAAAGTGATTTTATAGCCAGTACTGAAAGTGACTAAACTTGACAACAATTGTATTTTATGACAACCTCTGCTTTCATGTCCGCAGCCTACTTTCCTATCATCAGCTGTGATTTTCTTTTCTTCGTTTTTTTTCCCTTTTTCTCCCCTACTTCTCCTCTCGCTTCCTCCCCACATGACTCCCCAGAATCTCTGCACTGACTGGAAACAAATCCTGTTACCAAGAGTGCATTTTAATGGGCAGCATGCTTCACTTAAGTCGCCAGAACCTTAGCTGTATAATATTCAATTTTTTGCCAACCCAGAACCAAAGCTTTTTATTGAGAGTGATGTTCGTAAGAGTAGTGGAAGAATTAGTATTACAGAACTAAACCAGATTAGGAGGGAATGTGAATTAGATTTGGTAACAGATGGTGCCATGGAAATTAAAGGTGCTTTGCGAATGGAAGCGACAGCAGCTTGCCTCTTTTCCTCTCCTGTCTCTCTCTTTCATGCGCTTGATAGACGGGTATAAATCACAACAATCCCGTCTTGACAGCCAATTTCAAGAATTTGATCTGGTTAAAGACATGGCTTTCCTGCTCCGCTCACTGAAACCGGCTGCTATTTTATTTTTATACAGCACCTTGTCATATTTAGGAAAGTGGAATCACCTGCCTCCCTTTAATGAAATTTTCTTTAATTACAGTTTTAGCTCTTTAGTGTTAATTACTTTTCCATTCAGCCTGAGTTCTCAGGCTGTCTCATAGGAATGTATTTCTCTCCCCCACCCCACCTCCCTGCACTATTCACGCATATGCTTTCATTTTTCTAAAGATGCTTTTCGTTGTTGGAAGTTGTTGTCAGATCCATTATAATTAGATTCTAATTATCAAAATCATCATTATTGTGTAGGAAGAGGAAGCATTGTAAACAACTGTTAAAGTTATAGGATCTGGTTTGACAGAGGAGAAACCTTTCAGGATATACATGAATAATAAACAAGCAAACAAAAAGCCCTACTAAAAACCCTGTGTGGAAAGCATGTAAAGATCTGGAGAGAAAACACTCCTTGGAAGGAAAATCCACCCAGGTTACCTCTCCATACCTATCCCTCCCCTCATTAATCCCACATTTTTTTGGAAAAGATCAGAATATAATTCCCCTGCTTCAGTTTGCTTACGTAAATGTTCATCTTTGCACCTCTCATTCAGGTGTCCGGATATAAAAATCACTCCTCTGTTGTGTGTCTGGATCGACTTACAGCTAGCTGCCTTAATACAATTACTTTTTTGTGTTTAAGGCAGCAAGTATAAGTGAAGAGATTGCTGTGATGCATGGAGATGTGAGGATGCTTGGGCAGTGCACTGGAAGACCTCGCAGTGAAAGAGAAAAATAATGGACTAGATCTTAAATAAATAAATAAAACCCCCTCCAAGTAAGAGAAGATCCTTAGAGCTGGCAACTAACAGTTGGTAGAAATAAAGCTTCCTACTGGCAGTCAAATCAAATGTAGTAACAACTCAACGACTCCCTGCTGCTAGCTGACAGCATGGTGTAACACACTGGGACAAACATTCACTTAAACACTGATTGCAGGAAAACGTCATTTTCTAACTCACCAAGTAGCTTTTTGGTTGCTTGTGTGCGCCTGTGTGTGTAGGGGGGATTTAAAACTGGTGATGTGCGGCTGGGAGGACAGGACGTAACTCAGGAGCCAGCTGAGTGAGGGGGTGGGATCACTTGCTTTGTAAGTTTTAGTCCTGAGTCTTTTAAGACGCTCGCCCTCTGATACTATTTCTGGTATGTTCTTTCTAATCGCTTCTCCAATTTAACAGAGCTTGGCTGGTAAATTATAATTCTTCTGTTACAGACTTGCAGAAAATCAGTGAGGGAGCAGGGTGGGGAGACAGGTACACAGTGTGCACACACCTACGCTCTGTCTTTCAGCCATGGAAGGCAAATGCTGCTAGAAATTGTGAAAAATCTGGTGATGCAAACTTTGACTGTGTCTTGAGACTGAAGGCATTTTTTTGTCTTCATTTTCTTTTTGGAAAGTGATGAATGACAGCTATGTGTCTCAGATCTGTAGTACTGGCTTTCTGACTGGTGCAAGTAACTGCTTTTGATGCTGTAATCATTTCAAAATAATCCCTCTTTAGAAAGCCTGTTATGTTCTTGAGTAAATCTTTACTTATTTTTGTAGTTTTGTATATTTCTCCCTTGAAGTGACTGAATGTAGCATGTTATTTTCTTTTACTATTTCAGTTGATTTTTCTTAACAGAAAAAAAATATTCATCACAATTAATAATTAGATGATTCCTTACACTTTACCATGTCCTCTGGGGACTGTGGACATCAGGTGGACTTCACATGATACCACTGGAGTATAACTGCAAGTAAAAATGATGTTTCATCACAGAAAAAGACCTAACTTCTTAACCAGAGTTTTTGCCGTCTTCCAACATGTGACATCAGTGGAAAGTGTTAGTCTGCAGTTTGAAATTAGAGTAATAAAATCTTACTCTTCCTGATCAATATACTGACTTCAATATCATGAGGCTTGGCCATCGTCCTAGTAGTCATGTGGTAGCCCTTTGGTTGAAATTGTTTCGGCGTGGGAAGTCTCTTAGTTTGAGTTTGTGCAGATCTCTACTCTCACTGCCGAGTGGAGTTGTTTGAGGCATGTTAAGTACTGTGGCAACAAAAAATATGTGACTTTAGGCTAGAAGCCAGTAAATGAGAGAGGGTAAGTCTAAGGTGTCCTAATTATAGGATTGTAACTTCAATCAACAACCATTTCTAGCTGTGTAAAAATGTTAGAAACATGGATGAAAAAGAGAAAGCTAAAAATTCGGTAGGTGTATGAAGTATTTCTTGAGTTTTAAGTTGTATCAGAACAATAATGCATACACAGAATATATTTTTCCATGTATAACTTTCAGAATTAATTTGATTTACAGTGATACCTACTTTTTGTATTGCTTTCTCTTCACTATTTGCATTTTTGACTTTTTTTTTAGTGTTTGAAAACTGAATCATGAGAGTGTATGAAAAATGTATCTTCTACTTGCAATACATGAAATCTGTAGAAGTAGGCAAGTTTCTGCAGAAAACTTTGTGGCGATGGCTTGCTAGTGTATAACACGGCTAATAGGATATTTGACATGTACACAAATGAAAAATTAAAGGTTGGTTTGGGGATCTTTTTTTAATCAGCTGCATTTTTTGTCTTTCAGTTGGATGGTTTGTTTTTTTGTTTTTCTAAGTGTTTTGCAGTAACAAAATTGGATGCATTGGACAACTGTCACTGAGGTATGGCACCTCTTCAGATCCCTGGTGTTTTGGCTCAAAGATTCACGGTCTTTGAGTATTCTTCCCTGTTTACTTTTTGTTCCCAAAAGAGTTCCTGATGTAAAGAATAATCATGTTGTAGTCTGAAGAGAGAATTCTGTTGGTTCTGTGGTGCTTCAGCTTTTAAGTTCAGAATAAATCTGTCTAAACATAGGATCGGTATGCTGCAGAGCTTGTGCATGTCTAAGGATACATTTAATTAAACCAGCATTAGTGCATCTATACAGACTTATTAAAACACTTAGTTTGTCTCAATAATATTGATTAAATAGCAGTAGTTTGTTTAATCTAAGTGTATTTTTGCTATTACTACATTACTTCCAAGTAATCAGGGTAATAGTCATCATCAGTAAAATATCACGTTAGTTATGAAGTAATGCTATAAGAATTGATTTAGACTTGGCAGGAAGGGAAGGCTTTCTGTCATATAGTGCCAAAGCCCGATTTGGATTATTAGAATGAGAGTTTTAAACATAATTTCTGTTCCTATAAACAGAGTGTGTTTTATAGGCTTATAGGTTATTTCGTACTCTGAGTATCCATTATATCAAGGAACACCTCAGACAGTTAATTATGCAAAACATCATGTAAGTAATTACACAGTATTATTATACATTTAACAGTTTTATTGATTTGTCAGTTGCTCACTTACAGTATTTGGAGCTATAAACAAGAGATGCTCACCCTTGGTTGAAATAGGTCCAAGGAAATGAGCTAAAGATAAATGACACTAGTATGCATTGTTGCATCAGATGTAATCCTTAAATGTAGAAGCTGTCAACAGTGATAATTTGCAACACATTGGGGTATCTCAGGATCATTTCCTTCTTGTTAACAAAGTTTATCAACCAGGAAGCACAGGGAATCAACTTGAAATGGAAAGGAATAATGGAATACTTATATATGGGGGGGGATTAAAATAACTCTCCCTCATTTTGGAGGGTCTGCAGTAGTTGTAAGTAGTTGTAAGTCGGCCACTTCAAAATTTTGCTTTTCTACAAGCACCGTGGGAAAAACTAAGTGCAGCCTCTCAGATTAGGTGCGAATGTGAAGAGCCTCAGATAATAGGTTGTTTTAAACAAAAAATGACCATGCAGTAGCATAGGCTTCCACTGCCGTGTGTGTAGGAAGTGCTTTAGCAGAGCTTGGTAGATTGCATACAGAGCAATAATAACTGTTTGGGTAGCTGGATCTTCTGTCAGCAATCATCAGCTAACTCAGGCCACTGCTGGTAACAACATGATGGCTTCAAGCATTGCTTCTTCCGGCTGCTAGTGTCTATGACAGCTGCTCTGGAAGAAGTCGTTGGCTTGCTTTGCTTTCTTTTACCAAGGTGAAGTGGTGAAGGTTTCAAGAAAACAAAGAGGAAATTCAGCAATAAAACATTCAACATTTCTATTTATTTATAAATAAAAAATGCAAAACCAAACACAAAACCCAAACAACAAAAGAACGAAAATGACCAAAAATAAACCCCACAAAAATATTCCCCACCACAGCTGTTCTGTTTTGCACAGGCTACTCTTTACATGGTTGCACATGTATGTTCATTAAGAAAGACCTAATGCATAATAACAGTTTTGTTTGTGCATGCATGGGACAAAATTAGCAATACTTTTCAATTAATGATCTCATCCACTAGGTTAACCAAGCAGGCCTTAATGATATTTCTTATTAAAAGAAGAAATCCTTTCTTTTCCTTCTTCCAACTAAGCCAGTGCACCTTAATGCAATGATGATATGTTAGACCCAGCAGTTGTCAAAGCATCGTATTACTGTGATGCCATAATGACACCCTGTCTCTGTAAAGTAGTCATGTTTTCTCAAATCACACGTTGCACCGTTGATTTCTGACATGACACTTCATTCAGTCACTTTCTTTTCTTCAGCATCTCCGTTCTCCGACAATAGCAGCTGGTGCCCATTTTCCTACTAAGTGATTCACATTTTGCCACTTTACTAGAGTGCAATTAGCTGAAGCAGAAAAAAAATGCTCCATGTAAAGCAGCTCAGCTGAAATTGTTACTCAGCTCTTTAACAAGACCCAGTGAAAATCTTGAGGTGTTGTCATGGGCATTGGTGCAAGAAGCAACATTTTCATTTCTTTTCACACAAAGATTTTTCCCTCTTACATACAGAGAAGCAGAGTATGGGAAATCACTGGAACATGCTGCAGTTTTCTGTTAACTGATTTTGGTATAGACCTGTGAAATGATGCTGAAAGTAAGCACAGCATTTGAGAGGAAATGTGGTTTTTACGGTGAAAGCAAGGAGCTGGCTTCTGTGAGAGGAAATGTGGTTTTTACAGTGAAAGCAAGGAGCTGGCTTCTGTTCCTGACTCTGCTACAGATTTACTTTACTGTGTCTTGTAGACCAAGACTTTCTTTCATGCATTGGTTTTCATAGTTACAGTATGAGGCTAACAAGTTAAGAACTTTTTGGTCTTAACTTGGACATTCATGTGCGTTAGAGGAATGCATCAGAGGGAAAGCAGATGGATTGCACTGTTAGCATAAAAAGTACCTAGGTGTGCATAATAACACCTGTCTTGCTGATGCTCCCATGTAGTAGCTGTCATTAAAAATGTCAACTGCTAACAGCTTATTCTGACATTTATGGAAATAGGGTAATTCTCCTCTTCAGGAAAGAAAAACTTCATGTGCAGGCAAAAGTGGACTTTTCTGTTGGTCTGTAATCAAGGTGCTCACTCTAATTATTGTGACTAATTATTACTGTCACTGAAATGACCAGCGCAGCTCTGAAGTAGCACACGATGCTGTAAGTAAAGCTTTTCCTACTTGAAAAGCAAGCATGAAATGTGTTCATGGATTATGAAGTATTGGCATGTTGTTTTGACCTCCCTTAGGTGTTGTTAATAAGGGAGATGAGGGAAAAGTTAGCTTTCTGAACCAGTTGCACATACAGATGGAATATAAAGAGCTCCCAGTGGCTCAGATAGGATGGCTTTCTTTTTTAAGGCTATATACTGTAATCAGATGCAGTTAATTTTTACACTCTACTTGTATAGTGGTACTGATTTAGCCAGTGTCAGCACTGTCAATATCATTAGTGATGTGGCAGGTAGATGGAAATATGAATGTGATTGCATTAATAAATTCTTAATATATTCAACCTTTTGTAAGCACGTAGCATTACAATTCATTCGCTATTGTTTGAGACGATTTTAAAGCAGGAGTTGCATATTGACGTGCTCTGTCATTGTACCTTTCTGCCAGCAGTGACTGGCTTTAGGACTGGTATGAAGAAGTTGGGAAGTAAATTTAGTAGAGATGTGAAGAGTCATGCTACATATTGCAGCACCTTATGTGGTTTCTCTCATATACGGGCACTGAAATATTTCTAGAGCCAAATAGTTACTTTCCCTAACTGAAAGTTACTGAAAGGAAAGTTTACCTGCCATCTATCGTTGTTAGAAAACATCTAAGAACAGGCCACCACAAGCAGAGCTGCCATGTATTTGACTTAAAATCTAGTTAAAACAAAACAAAACAACCCCACCAAGGCTTTAAAATAAATACTGTACATTTTTATATGACACATGTTATTTCTATTCATAAACCTTAACTAAATTTAGATTTTTATTAATCCAATGTGACCTAAAAATTTTGCATTAACAGCACAATGTGGAATTGGGCTTGTTCTCTTTGAATGCAGATAAAGCCATCATCTTGAAAATAGCTCTTTCTGACAAAAAGGTGTTCTTTTGAAATAAAGTCTTATTCACTACATTCCTCTTAGAGTTAATGTGAATTTTAGTGCCTCTAATTTTAGATTGAAGTGAGGTCTAGAATAAAGCCCACCGGCTGACAATTGAATTTATAGATAGTTGTGAATATTTCAGGCTTGAATAATAGAGCTGTAGAATTTCAGACACAGAGAGGAAGAGAGAATTAAGCTGCAACTGTAGTTTTAGACTATAATGCAATGGTGTCTAGGAATTCTTCAGTGTAACGAGCTAAGTAGTAATTAGGAGGGAACTGAGGGAGGGATTTTACAGAGATCTAGCTTAGGCATTATTCCAAATGTTCAGCATGATAATTTGATGGTGATCCCACCTGCCATCCATATAAGATGGCTCTTGAATTACTTTTGTTTGGATGTGGTACTGTAATGAAGGAGTGAAAGCAGTAGGTGTCCATTGCCCACCCACAGTTAGTGCCTAGCCTTGCCTCGGTTCACCTTTGGGGGACTGAGAAAGGTTTTGTTCTCGGAGTCAGGTGCTGTTGTTTTTGCTTTTGTTCGGAATGGTTAATGTTTTAACTGCATTTATGCTTTGGTAGCGTGCACCAATCCAGTCTGTACTGTCTAAACTGTAGTCAAAAGCAGCTCTCTCTTGGTTAGTACCAGAAACTGCTACTCCAGGAGCAACACTGGTGACCTGATTTTAATGCTTGTAGAACTGAGATTATATTTTGGTTCTGACTTCTCTGAGTGGGAGATATCCACTTTTGCACTGGCTAAAGCAACGTGCTTTTGGACAACTAATTAATTGCAAATGTGTTTTTCTGGGAAGGGAAGGGTGACATTCGAGCTCATTATTGCACAAATTAGGGGGAAGAAAAAAAAAGTCAGCAGTAGGGCTCTTAGACAAGAGCATGCTATCAAGCTGGTTATGACAGACTGCAGGCAGTGACTCCTGTTGCTGTGTTTGAGACTTTCTGTGTGAAGTGTCAGTAGAGGGGACATGAAAGGAAGACCAAGTATCTATTTAGTCAATAAAAGGACCTAAGTGTTACTGTATAGATAAATAATGTAAAAAAATAAGTTGGTAGAATGTGAAAGTTAATTGATGTTTTTAATCATAGCTGTATAAAATTGAGTGTCAAAGAAGGAGGAGAGAGAGATAGAGAGACACTGTGTTTTAGTACCCTAATAACTTCTAACTCTAGTCGAAGATTGTAATGTATGTGAGAGCGGTCCAGTAATTATAAGGTAATAAGTGGAGTGGTGGTGTAAGTGCTCTAAATTAAAAGGAATTCGCAGAGCTGCTGTAAGTCAGTGCCGACCCGCTTTCTTTCAGACGTTGACTTGAGAAAAGTGCTTAGCCCAGAGTGCAAGTAGAGAGACAAGAGAGAGCTATCTATTAATTACAGCACTCATTAACAGTGACGGCTACAAGGCAGCAGATGCAGAAGAAAAGGCACACGCTACTGCAGGCTGGCAAGGGGATTTCCCCCCCTCCAGTTCTTGAGAAAAGGACAACACAAGCAGGTGGTCCAGTGTAATAAGATATTTTCAGGGCTTTAACCTTCCCATTTCCTTGGTTTATTTGCTGACACCAGATAGCTTGCTCCTTCCACCTCCCCAAATAAGTACTGATTTTAAGTTTTGAGGGTTACATTTCTGCACACCAGTCTGACTGTTTTCCAAATTCACATGTTATTTGTTTTCAATAGAATATTACAGTAAAAAGCACAACAATGGAGAGGTCCTGAATAAGATCCACGGACACTTGATTTTTAGCATGGATATATTTAATGAAAGGTCAGGCTTTGATCTCAGTTAACCTCACTGGAAAGGAATCCAGCTTTTTTAATTCATTTTTTTAATTCATTTTTTTTTTTAAACACATAAAGGTGAAACAGTGAAGATGAGATCTCAAAAATAAAAGTTAAGTCAGTCAAATTGTCTGGACTCATGCATTTGCTTTGAAAACATGAATCTATAGCTCCAGGTGGGTGGCCTTATGGGGTAGTTGCTTTTTTGCTGATAAAGTTTCTAGAGAAATGCTCATAACTGTCATCTGTACTTTGGCAGCTTCTGAGAGTACAGCCAGGAAAATGCTGGGTAGGCCATTTGCTACCGTGGTCTCATAATCTCAGCTGTAGAACATGAAGACAGTATCTGATTCAGGGTTTTCTAATTATTTTTGTCCCTTCTTCTCCCTAAAATGTTTTAAAAAATAATAAAAACCAAAAGGCAAAGAAGATTGCCCCTGCCCCCATAGAAAGCACTAATTTGTCAGATCAAATGTTACATTGTTTTATTTCAGCTGCTTAATTATGAGAACATGAGAACTGAGTAGACAGAATCTCACCTTCTGAAAGACAAACCTACCTAAAATTTCTCTAATGTATACTTTTTTTTTTT
>VWZY01004138.1:19811-55100 GCA_013399075.1 Chloroceryle aenea
AATTAATATTGATAATTATAATTACAGAGAAGAACATTTATGTGAGCAAACTTGGAAATGCTTGTTCCTGATAATGATAGAAATTACAGAAAGAAAGTGTTGATGGGAAAAGGGTGACATTTAGTAGCCAAGTCATCTAATAGGATTTTAAAAAATGGTGAAACAGTGAAGATGAGATCTCAAAAATAAAAGTTAAGTCAGTCAAATTGTCTGGACTCATGCATTTGCTTTGAAAACATGAATCTATAGCTCCAGGTGGGTGGCCTTATGGGGTAGTTGCTTTTTTGCTGATAAAGTTTCTAGAGAAATGCTCATAACTGTCATCTGTACTTTGGCAGCTTCTGAGAGTACAGCCAGGAAAATGCTGGGTAGGCCATTTGCTACCGTGGTCTCATAATCTCAGCTGTAGAACATGAAGACAGTATCTGATTCAGGGTTTTCTAATTATTTTTGTCCCTTCTTCTCCCTAAAATGTTTTAAAAAATAATAAAAACCAAAAGGCAAAGAAGATTGCCCCTGCCCCCATAGAAAGCACTAATTTGTCAGATCAAATGTTACATTGTTTTATTTCAGCTGCTTAATTATGAGAACATGAGAACTGAGTAGACAGAATCTCACCTTCTGAAAGACAAACCTACCTAAAATTTCTCTAATGTATACTTTTTTTTTTTTTGGTCCAAGAATGGAACACATAAAATGTCAGATCCTATAGAGCTGCAGATATATGGGAGAGCAGCATAGTTACTACTGGTTAGTCTGAGGATAACGGCTAGAAAGTGCTTGCATCCAGAGCTGATGAATCATTTCACTTTTTGTGAAAATGGAGTCCAGCCTTAATTATTTGTTAGAGTTCCTGGTTGATGCACTACTCTGTTACTAAATAGCTGTATCTATAATATAGCAATATTAATAAATTATAAAAAAAAGACTGTGGGAGACTCGCTCTTCAGTTCTGGGATCGGATCAATAGATGATGCATATGTGTTTTAGACGAGTGTCTTGGCCAGAGAATAATTATTACATAATAAATAATTATTATANGAGCTTTGACAAAGCTCTGTCATGCCCTTATGCTGATTACCTTCATGTAGAACAAGAGGTATTGACTAATGAATGAATGATGTGCAGTCCCTAACCCTTCCAGAGCAGCCTTAAAGAGCACTGTCTTTAATACACAGATTCTTCTTTCTCTCTCCCCCCACTACAGGCTTCTCTGCAGAATGTCAAGCAAAGATCGACACATTGATTCTAGCTGTTCGTCATACATCAAGACGGAACCGTCGAGCCCTGCCTCTCTGACGGATAGCATCAACCACCACAGCCCCGGTGGCTCCTCAGACGCCAGCGGGAGCTACAGTTCCACCATGAATGGACATCAGAACGGGCTGGACTCACCTCCCCTCTACCCTTCGGCCACAGGGCTTGGGGGCAACGGGCCTGTCAGGAAACGGTATGACGACTGCTCCAGTACCATCGCTGAAGATTCACAGACCAAGTGTGAATATATGCTGAACTCGATGCCCAAAAGACTGTGTTTGGTGTGTGGTGACATTGCATCAGGGTACCACTACGGAGTGGCTTCCTGTGAGGCCTGCAAGGCTTTCTTCAAGAGGACAATTCAAGGTTGGTTATTCTTTAAAATTCTTTCTTTTGCTCAAAGCAGGATAGTACAGTCTTCTACTAAATCTTTTTAGGACTTCAGACTGTACCATTTCATTCTTCATAGTGTTTGGTCCTACAGATGTCACTTATGAAAAGTGTTCTTCAGGCTTCTTTGGGAGTTCTGCCTGTCATGTTAAGCCCACTGCCACATTTATTTTGGTTATGAAAAACACTGGAGCCATCCAGTGCATTTTCAGATTTCTTTTCTATATGAGTTTCTCATGGATTCCCATACGTGATTCTTGCAAGAAAACCCCTTATTATTTTCTGGAGGTTGTCATGGATGCCTCTTGAACACACCTTCTTGCTTGCTTGTGTTTTGCTGCTAGTTACACCACTGCCATACTTAAATAGTTATAGAAATCCAGTTAATCTTTCTTAAAGCACCAACACTTTGAAAATTGGAATAAAATGCAGTGGTATAGTGCTTTGTGCATATCAGTGTATTAATAACTGGTCTTTTACCCATATGATATACAGTGACCTTAAACACATTCAACAAATATCTGTAAGACTGCATTCTAAGGAGAGGAAGTTGTCAGCTTTTCATCTCTGCCCAGTATTTTGTACTAATGTGCTCTTGATACTTGTAACAAACATGCCATATATTTTGTCATAAATGAATGCGAATAGAATAATTTGCATGACCACTTTTTCTAGCTTCAGAACCAAAGAAGACAAAATAACCTTCGACTTTGATTTAGATATCATCCTTTCAAGTAAAATTGAAGGTGCTTTATTTAAAGAACATGAGGCCAAGCTTGGCCTGTACAGGAATATAGTGTCACATTAAATTAAATTCAAACTTCAGAGACTAAAATTAGGTTGCTAAGTCCAAATTTAAGCTCCTCAATAAAACCTGCTTGATTTTCATAGATGTTGAGCACCTGGAATTCTCAGGAAAGACACTGCAATCTGGTGTTACACTTTTCTTTTTAAAAATGAGTTATGTTAAGGAACATAAAGTTAGTTTCCATTTGTAATTTCACATCTTTGCAATGTTTGGTTAGATATCTTGAATACAGTACTTCTGTATTCAATATAAAATTAATAAGGAAAAATTAAGAATGTTATTTTAATTTATCCACTGCTGATCCAATAGCCATTTTATTCTCCTCTCATCCATTTTACTACTAGGGGATTTGAGTTTTATCAGCATGAATTACCCATTTTATGATTACCATATAGTGACTAAAAAGAAACATTGTAGTTGGGTTGTTCTAATGCAACAGAAATGTTGCCATGTTTGCAATCAGGAGGCAAACGTACCTGTAAAGATTCTTAGTGGCCTGAGTTTATCTATAAAATGAGTGCATTTGAAGAAACAATATGCCCATTTCAAATCTTTGTTTTGAAAAAAAGTAATACAAGAGGCAGGTAATTTCACTTGACCTCAAAACCTCAAAAAATGTTTCCACTTGAAGCAATTTGTCTTTCGTCGTTGCTAAACTTCAGGTACAAAACTTCAACTTGCAAATCTGTTATAAATGATGTTTAATTGCTAAGTAATAGCTGTCCTGCAGAACTGAACTGATGCACAATTATTTTGGTTGTATTTTGAACGTGAAAAAATGCCACAGAAACATTAAGTGATTAAACTGTAGACTTCTGGCCGTAATAGGTAGCCTGCAATTTTACACCACACCACAGACAGCAAGTTTCTGGGCATGGAAGCACAAGACAGGGACGTCATTCTCCAGATTAGCAACCTGGACTTGGCCGCACAGCTCAAGTTAGAACTGGCAGCTGTGCAAAAAGTCTTAGTACGGTTAGAGCATGAGCTGCATCAGCAGGTGACAGTGCTGTGAAGACAAAAAAAAATATGCAGTAAGGCAAAACCAAGCATCGAATGGAAAAGCAATAATGAAGAAACTAAGAATAGGAAGTAAGTTACCGTCATAATGTCATGGCAGCATCTTCAGTAATGGTGCTGACTAAACTGACACAACTACTAAGAGTGTTCAGATACCATCCAAAACAATAGAAGCTGCCTACTTTGATGAATCAAACCATGGATTGTGGTAGGTGACAAGAAGTACATAAGAAAAAGATACTGCTCGTGTTTGGAATACACAACTTCTACCTTTAAGCTTGCATGAAGTATAGTTAGTTCCCCTTAGGTTTTTTGCTCTAAATGATAGAATTTAGTCACAGTTTTCCTAGAGGTCATTCTTTCCTGTATCATTTCACTTCCTGGTTCATATCACATTGTTCCTTTGCTTATTTTTAAAATAAGTTGATGACTGCATAACTGGAAATAAGAAAACAAAAATGGAGAAAACCCAAGTAATTTATAAATGCAGAATATTAAACCAGACTACCTGAAGTGTCAAATATTGTAGGTGTCCACATGTAAGGATAAAATATGTTGGCTCAAAGAATTGCTTATTTTAAATATTTATAATTTAATTATGATAGGTACTTAATTATAGATTCAGGGAAAAAAGAATGTTTCACATCCCAAACCTTTCTTGTTTATCATTCATTGGTCACTAAATAAGCTCAGACTTGTGGAAACTGAGTGCTACTCCTGTTAAGTCACAGGAAAAACTACCCTGACTTTGGTGAGAGCAAGGCTGAGCTGATAAAGTTAGATTATGAAGCACATCTTGTGTTCATGTCAGGCCTGATGTCTTTTCCACTAAGTCAATGGGAGTCTTTCCATTCTTTCCATTTCAAAGGAGTCTTTTGAAATCTCAGTAGCTGAAAGCCACAGGCAGCTGTTCAGAGAGCCATCGCAGTATCTACACCCCCAGCATCTTACATAAGATGGGAGTGCATCAGAGAATACCTAATAGTCTCTTAACATGAGGTGAGGTGAATTTTGCTCTAATGTAGAGTATACACCTGTTTTAAAGGGGAGTGGAGATCACTATTTCCTTACAAATGACATCAATTTTAATCTAAAAAAAAGTCTATTCCTGGTTGACGGATTTTTCCTTCTCTTCTTCCTGCCTCTTGTAATCCATTTTTTTTATTAAAAGTAAAGAAATTAAATGAACTCGGCGTTGAATTGTAAAAAGGAGTAATTTTGTCTTGTATGAATATGCATTTTTAACATAGCACAGAAATATATTTAGGACTGTGGGAAAGAATGCATAGGTAATGATAAAAATCACTAATACTAGGAAAAAAAAAAAAAAAGAAGAAATTACCTGTCTAAAACTCCTGAAAGTAAAACCTACTAAAAAACCAGCTCAATACATAAAATTGGTGTCTTACTAGGTCATAGTAGAATCTAATGATGTTCTGCCACCTTTTTACAACATAGAAGGGATGGAAGAACTGAATGTTCTCTTTGCTCAGCCTAGTACTCACTCAGCTGCAGCTCTCAGTTTGCTTCTGGGATAATTTGCATGGTGGCTGATTGCAAACGTCTCAGAGAAACACACACACAGCCAAATTTCCCCAAAATTGGCTTAACATCAGGGATAGTAGAAAATAGCAACATCTAAAAATACTTGCAGATCCATTGATTTTTAGGGTCTCTCCACAGTTTTTGCTGTGCACTGTATTATCTTGAAAACTCCAAGCTTTTAGCAAAAGAAAGAGAGGAAAAAACAGAAAAAAGAGATTTTTCTGTTGTCAGCTGGGTGCAAAGTCTTGTGTTCAGCACAGAAGTCTTGTACTTACTAGATATTTTGTAGTGAATATTTAGTGTAAATACATTCCTCATAATTTTTATTTGCTCAGTTATCATAAAGGCTAGTAAGTACACATTTTGCATTAATAATATGTAATTACTTAATGCTTTTAGCTTAAACATTTCTGCAAAGGGATTAAAATGGTATTCTTGCTTTCAGTTGAAGGATGATAGGGTTGAGAGATTCGAAGACAGTTCACTATTTTATTTTATTTTAGTCTTCATCTCTCTAAAATAATGGCCTGCATCTAGACAATTTTCTTCCTTCCTCCTTCCAAATCTTCAGGACTGTCATCTTTAGACTCTTTAAGCAAGCATGGAACGGCAGTGTGAAAAGCCTAGTCATGGATATGTTGCCTTCCTGGTAAGGCTGGCTGCAAAAGTGTTGGAGCTTACTTTCTATTTCCTTGGACAGTCTCTGAATTTTATCCACAAAGGTTAAAATATTTTGCATTCAATATCCCTGTAGTTATTTGGCTTAGGGTTTTTTTTTTGTTTGCATGTTTATTTTTCAAGGAAAAACTGTCAGATTCATCGGTATCGAAGCAGCAATCTTCTGTTTATACACAGGGTGAATAAAGCAATAGGTACTAAGAAGCCCTGCAGTAATACCTTCATTGTCTCATTTAGGAGCTTTATACTTGAGAGCTGTTACTTGTCTGTGTCTCCTAACACAAAGAAAAAATAATACTGGTAATACTGTTGTCTTTTTGCTCATTATGTGAACTAGACCAAGTCTGCCATCTTGGTTTATGCTGATCCCCTAAGAGTCTTCAGTTCTGCAGTAATGTAGTTCCTGTGGTCTTCAAAGCCTGCCCAAACTAGGAGCTAGATTAAATTGCTTTATACTTTATTCACCTTTTCAGTTACTCAAAGTTGGTTTTAATCCCTTTAGTGTTCCATTTTTTTTCAACTATCTTTAGAGTGTTTACCCATTGCTGAGTCAATTTGATCTGCGAATGTACAAACACTTTCCAGTAAATATTTCTTTTTTTTTTTTATAAATCACGAAAGTTAGAGCTAGCTATGCAAATTCAGATAAGGTGACATTTAAAATGGACAACATAAAGTTTGATTTGAAGTTTCACATGACCAAAGTGGCTTCCAGAGGTTAATTTGCATCTCTTGAAGCTGACTCCTATAATATTGCACTTCATTTTTGTGGAGGAAATGAAAGCAAATGAAATAATACTTTATGGCTTTTCAGCATCTTTACTGGTAGCTGAGATTACAGTTTTTTATAGAAAGATAGGGTGGAGGCCTGCATCTTGGTGCAGTAGTCTGTGGACCTTGGCTCTGGTGCAAAGATGGCAGCCCTCCAGTGAACCTAACACTAAATGTCACCTGAATCCATCATTACCCGATTAAATCATTCACCTTTCTTATATAAATGAAAGACTGTGCATCAGCATTTCTTTCAAAAAATGTTCTAAGCAAGCAATGATAGGTATCTTTCCTTTTCCCCTGATTTCTCTGTGCCTATGGGCCAACCAGACTAGTGAGCAAGTATTTTTAATTCCTTGGACAGCCCTTCAGTGACTCCCAGGTGACAGGAGATCAGTTCTTTTCATGTCTTCCAAACGTTAATTCTCTCTTAAGATGACCTAAATGCCCTTCATTTTTGTTGAAGATCAAGAAGTCGAGACCCATGGGAATCAAAGATAAATGTTCCCTTGGGCCCTTACAAGTGTCATTCAACACCCCCTAATATTGGTCTCCTATTGAAAATTTTGGTAGTTTTAATGACGCTGGAAACTCATCTACCTAAATTTAGAGGCAGATGAAAAAATGTCACACAGTTAGACCAACCAGCATCACCTTAACATTTTCATTTTAACTCTCCCTTCGTGCTGCTTTCCAGGAATAAAAGAAAAAGAATTAGAAATTACATTTTAGAAGTTCTAAGTATATTGCAGTTCAGTAGCATAGAACACTGGCTTCTTTTAAGCAACTCAACATAGTGATTTCACTTAAAATGTACTTTTAAGCTGTCTCTATCCCTGTCAAATATCATCTTACACTGTAGAGTTACTTAAAAACTATCTGCTTCTCCTGAGTTTGTTTTGTAACATACAAGGCAACACAAGCAGCAAAGATGTCAGCATAAACCTTCACAGTTGGTCCCAGTATCTTAAAGAAAACAATTTGAGAGGTTTAGAACCAAACTTTTAAATGTTCTTTAACACTGTGTGTGCAGTATGTTTTTTTTTTCAGTCATCTGGGTGAAAAAATGTGGATACAGTGAACTTGATGTTTAATCATCTCCAGATAGCATGCAGCAGGATTCATAGGTCTCTTAATTCATAGAACTATCTACAGTATCAGATGAATCCACCTAAGGATTTGTCAACCCAAACTGGATTCTGTTAGGTTCAAATGCAGTCTCATTCCAGCCTGACCCTACTTCTAAAACCTTATCGATAAGAGTACTTTTACTTGTGAAAATATTTGCTCATACTTAAAATCAGTTGAGTTCTGACTGCAAAGTCGGGAAGAGAGCCTGCAAGAACTGAAACTTTAACCTGAGAGAAAATATTTTTACTTTCCTCAGTTCAGCTTTGCTAAGACCTATAAACATCAAATAGTTTAAGTCCATCTGGGACTTTATCCTTCTTTTTGTAAGTTAGCCTGTTACTCCAACAGAACCTTGTTCTCAGTTTCTCAGGAACTAGTCTTTTCTGTTCTGATTGGATTATGTATCAATGTGTGACCTAAGATACTGTAATTAACTCTGTGTTGGCTTAGATTCTTCCGTCTCGCTTTCTAAGATTTCTTTTTTACTAATTCCCAGAAGATTTACGGCTGTAATCCTGACTACCTTTCATTTGCCAGGGTTTTCATGCATGTCAGTCCACAGACAAGCAGGTGTATTGCTTTGGGTCTGTCACCCAGGAAAACAGAGCATGAAGGTGGTACCTGGGAATAAACCTTACTGCAGAAAGCCTTAAATCCAATGATTCAAGAATCTCTATTAAGAATAATGAGAACACTTGCTTTATAAATACAAGTATTTGAAAAAAGCTATTATGTTAAAGAAGTTCAAAGAGAAAGTTTGGGAGAAAAATACAGTATTACTTAAAGTAATAAAGTATTTCCCTACTGTCGGCTTGCCTTTTTTTTATTATTATTTTTTTTTAAATATTTTTTTAATTTTTATTATTTTGTATTTTCCTACACAGTAAGTTTTGGTACCAGTATCTTCATCATTCCTCCTGCTTTTTTAAGTGTCTCATGACTACTTTTCCAAACACATTTTCATCCTGTATCTCAGTCTTCCTTATATGTTTTACTTGTCCAGAGTTTTTTTATAAGCATGCTCCAACAGATCATAGCAAACCTTTTACATCTTTAGTGTTATAATATCAAATGTCATAGCGTGAAAGGGGAAATAAAGCTTCTGCTAAGAATTTCTGTCTGCAGCTTCTATTCTTGTCAGTATTTCTGGAAGAGAGACCTCTGCAGCAGCCTGTCCCACAGATTAGAGCCAACTTCAAACTCGTGATATCTGTGAAGTTCTAAAGTTGTAACTGCTGATGACAATAGCTTCATTTGGGATAAGATGCTGAGGCATAAGGAAAGCCCAGTGCTTCTAATTGCTTCTTCTTTGTCATGGTTCTTACTCCTTCTCTTCTGCTAGCTTGAGTGTTACTGTCGGTTCTGTGCAAGAAATGGCCAAAATAGTCTCGAGAATATTGGCTAAGTCCAGTCGATTGCCTGGCTTGTAAAACCATTAAGTAAGTCCCTGTACCATTAAAATCATACTATGACTCCACATCTAATTCAGATAACCTCCAGACCTCATCTGTGAGATGAAGACACTGGTATCTTGGCCCACTTAAAACTTGAGCTCCATGTAAGGATAGACGGTCTGAAGCATCTAAAACCAGAGCTTGTGTGCAGCATGTTGTATCTCAAGATCAAATGACATCATATTTTTAGCGAATCACTTGCTCTTGCTACGCACAGTGCTTTAGAAGTATTTTCTCATCTTTTGACTGAGATAATAAAATTAAACAAATTAGCTGGAAAAATAAACTGTTTTTAAGTAAACATTCCTTGGTGCATAGGGAGAGAAAAGAGACTCAGGCTGGCATAAATCTCAATGTAGTATTGTAGCACAGGGCAATGTGTATAGGAAGTGAAGATTTGACATATATTTTTATTTTCAAATGTCATACTAATTTACGTTACTTGGCCCTTTAACTGCTAAACTGTAAAAGTCCATTACCCTACTGAAAGGAATATACAAATTATCCCCTGGCACTTCAGGCAGGAGTTTTATATATACGCTGTTATTCCATCAGCCAGCTAGCTGCATGATTCTATTAAGGAGTAAGTGAGAAAATTATATTGCCTGCAAACTAATTGTACAAAAGACTCTGAAATAAGTAATCAGAGCCCAGTCCTTTCTGAAAATCAGCCAGGAGATATTATAAATTGCTCGATTGTTCTTGTCAGCCCAGTTTAAAGACTTAGAGCTGCCATGTTGATTTTGTTCACTGTGTAACACAGCTACCTCTCCAGCTGTTGACAGGACTGGGCAAACTCAACTTACGCTCTTACTAGCTGCTTGGTTTCAGCCTCTAGCATCGTGCAGTAGATAAGTAAGTGGTAGAGCTTCTTTCTGAATCTTCCTTATTCAAGTAAAATGCATAGCTGAGCATCTTGAATGGATGAGGTAAACCTATGAAATTGTACAGATTCCCAGACATTTCTTAAAATAATTTCTGTTTCTTTACTTTTGGTGTATAGACATGAAGAAGACATTATGAAAGCTATAATAATCTGTAATCTGCAATAAATATAGTTTTTTACCAAAATATCTCTGCCAATACTTGGAGTACTAGGTAAAATGCCTTTTGTGTGTGATGGGCATCTAGGTGTATATCCATTGCAAAATTCCATTATTTTTTATTTTGTTGTTATTTAAGGAAAGCTCACTAACATATGTGCAGTCTATCCATGGGGATAATTGATAAAATACTTCATTCATATGTGAAGTGGTGACAAAGTTGTTAATTTCCTTGAACTCTTACTGTGGTCTAGCCATATTGTAAAAAGCTGAAGGACTTTAGGGAACCAGCCCAGCTATGGCTGTTGGTAAGATGTGAATCTTTGCTGCAGCAATAAATCCAGTTATTGTAACTCTACTGAGGTCATTTGTAGAAGTCTTTCCAAGACCTTCCAAGTTTATTTTCTCACATTGAAAATTAAGATTGCATATCTGCTATAAAATATAATTCATTAAAGTAAAGCAGCCTGAATTGATAGAAGATTCCCCTTCTAAGATGAAGTACTGGAATCTCAGTAAAATAATAGCTCAGTTCTTTAGGTGGCAAGAATTTGCAAGAAAAATGAAATTTTGTGCAAATAACACTGTCTGTGCATAATGTGTTGCATGTTACAGACCCTTTCTGTGTTTCACAGGATTTTGCACAAAACTGATACGTCAGTTTATGGTTTAGAAGTGTCCACTTAGGGAAATAGGCAATCTTGCTTATGTTTTTCTGGTTTTGACTACTATTGGCATTGACATCTGTACTTTTGTCGTCTGTGCCTTTGCAGAAGGAGTCTGGCTATAGTGGGAGTGTTCCACTTGCCTTTGGTACAGAGCTTTGCTGCTTGAAGTTCTGTGTTGTAATCTTGACCTTGTTTTTGATCAAGATCATTTCTGACCTTGTGCAAAGATATCTTTGATCTTGTGCAAGACATTTATGATTTTGTTCTGTTTTGTTTTTAAATAGGGTTGGTAATACATTTATTACTATTACACCATGAAGTTAATTAGATAACATTTGTGAACGGCTTTAAAAGTTCTCCCTGTGTAGTGCTGGTGCCTCACTAAGAATGGCTTGTTACAGTGTGAGAGGATAATGTGAACCTTTTTTAAGGTTGCCCTTACCATCCTTTCCAATATAATCTTCCAGGAGTGTTACTTCCTAACTTCGTTAATGTGTATCATAAGGAAGTTTTGCAGGGACTGTTGTGCTGAATTTCTTACCCATCTTATCCTTCAGTTTCTTTAAGTAGCTGTCTTTTCAGGAGACGAGGAGGGGGAAGAGGACTAAACTGAAGTTTGAGTTTTGTCAATGAAAACCATTAGGATTCAGACATACCAATATTTGTTTTACTTGCCAGCATTGCTAAATCAGGCATGTAGCAATGTTCAGAAGGGAGAAAGCCCACAAAGGCCTGAAAAGGTTGTGCAAAAATATGCTGGTTGTGTTGGCAGAATACACATTGCGCCATGCAGATCTCCTTGATCATAAATACTTAACCAATTTTCAATAGATGTAAGTGGTTTAAGTATTACTTCCTGTTGAATTAGCAGTTGCTGAGCATTTGAGTCTCTGTGCAATCCTGCAATCCACTAATGTGATATTTAATGAGGAGACATCAGTCTGGAGAAAGGTAGTCAATATAAATCAGTGTTTACAAAGTGTGATTAACTCTGAAATATTTCATCAATGCTGTGGGCTCAGGCAGACTCTATGCTAATTATTAGAACCTGCGCATGTTTCAGGGGACTTGAATGGACCCTGAGTGCAGCAAACACAGAGCAGCAAAATTGCAATTATGCTTGGACTGTCTCTGATGACAATTTATGCATTTGGTGTGATGACCTCTTGCTTCCCAAGAGGGCAATAAACAGAATGCATTTTCATTAAGATACTAATGCACTTAATCACAGGGGGAAAGGGTTAGAAAATAAAGAAATACCTTTAAAGCAAGATGTGACAGGCTGATGGGGAAGATACTTTATTTAAAAGTCAGTTTCCTGGTGAAAGTTCTGACTGCTGCAAAGTCTGTCATACTGAATGTAGTCATGGGCAATAAGATACATGGCTGGGCAGATGAATGAGCTGAGCTAAGCTGTTTTATGAAAAGTGCAGTGGTACTAGGGAAAAGAGGACAGATGTCCTCCTATTTAGACTTGGGTACCTAAAGATGCAGTTTTGAAAAAAGTAGAGAAAATTATTTTACCTATTCATTTTCAGGCTTTTTTTTTTGTGTGTGTGTGTGTGTGTGTTAATTTTTTTCTTTTTTCTTTTCTCTTTTTTTTTATTTTTTTTTTATTCTTGAGGATAGATATGTACTAAGCAGTAACAAGAAAAATGGAGACACTGCTTTGCTCAAGAGGGCTTGCGTTTAAGGATCGAGCTAGGCCTTAATGAGAGTTGGGAGGGGCAAAGGCAAGCATCACCCCCAGGTTTTGTTATTCTGACAACTTTATATGAATGATCCTATTTCTGATGCCTCTCAGTATGAGAACTCTCTCTGAAGTGTAGAGAGAAGGGGAGATGTCCTGACTGAGACATGTCCTGTTCATTCTACCCAGCAGCTGTAGAATGTGCTAGATGTGATGGTAGCAATGCTGGTGAGTCCTGCCTGACACTCTGTGTCTGCAGCTGTGGAAGGAGAATGGTGAAGCTCTCTAGTACCTGTTACAGTTGATTGTGCAATATAGCACAATGGTCTCCTTTTTTATTCTAGACAAAGACTGATTAAATTGGTGAAAAAAATGAAGAGTGCTTAGGCTAGGAGCCTAAAGATGTGGATTGGTACAGACAATAAATGACAAAAATTCCTCCTCCTACCAGCAGAAACAACCTATGTGAAGGATTTTCCTAGGAACCGTGTATGGAACCAGACACAGACTCAGCTTAATTGTGGTTTTGTATAGTTGTGGTGGATTTTTTTAATACAGCTGTCTAGATGTAAAAAAAAAAGTCTGAAAGCTCATCCTTTAACTTAGCTTTTCACTTTTACTTGAAAGGTGTTTCCCTTCACTGCTTACTCTTCAGCTATTCCAAAATTAAACACAACAGTGATCGTATGAGTACCTCATATCCATTCGGGTGGTTAATCAGTGATTCTGAATACCTCCCTCTTCTTGTACTTTCTGTTGCAGGTAACATAGAATACAGCTGCCCAGCAACGAATGAATGTGAAATCACAAAGCGCAGACGCAAGTCCTGCCAAGCGTGCCGCTTCATGAAGTGTCTAAAAGTTGGCATGCTGAAGGAAGGTAAGATTCATCAAGTCTGTATATATCTCTCTGCAAACTCATGCAACAATTGTAGGGTAATCAGGAGAGAAGAGAGGTCAGTGAGTGTTCTAATCAGGTATTGTAAAGGCAATTTTCATGTGTTCTTGTTCTTCCTCACAGTCTGTTTTTCAGCTATGGAATGGTGTATCTGCACAGAGTTCATATTCTCTGGAATGTTCCAAGCTACATGTAGTACAGCAAAAAGTTGCTGGCGTTCAGTCTCCTGCAAATAATTTGCTCAAGCAAATAAATAGAATAAATATCAGAATATATTTTCTTATTTTTCTTAATGCTTTAACACCATGAATTCTCAAAGATGTCTTTCCTTCATTTCTTATCCACTGTTAAGTCTGTCCCAGTTCTGGCAGAAAAAACACACTGTGCTGCCTTTTCCCTTTTTTGACTCCATGTTTATGGCATCTGGACAAATGGAAAAGGGTTATCTCTCAAACAGATATAAATATTAAGTATGTCTACTGAAGTTACTGTAAGTACAGTGGAACAAATAATGATGTACAGAAGAGGAGAATCCATTCCCCCCCCTTTTTTTTTTCATCAAAACATGTGGGAACCACTGTCCCTCACTGTAAGTATATGTTGAGTGTTTTAATTCATGTTACATTCTGAAGATACTGAATTACAGATAAATATAAGAAAATGTGTCCAAGGAACAGTGCTATCCTACATGGAACCTGATTCATCTATGTTACAGGAAGAGGCAGTTCCTTAAATCTTGGTTGCCTGGTGTGCACATCTATTGCTGTTAACGTATATGCAAAAATACACTTTTATGTGCATGTATTTTATACATTATTATTGCAGTGCACTGTTACCAGTAAGAAAGAACAGATGATGTCATGTCTTCTGATCTAGATTACCTTGATTTTAAAATGTTACATTTTCTATATAGTGTTTCCAGTGGAGAGTACTTTGTGTTAAGCAACTGCTTTAAAATAGTCTCATACAATTTTGCTTTGTCAGTCCTTAAAAGTTAGTTTTAATTGATGGCTGTTTTTATTTTATTTTTTTTTTTGCAAATCTTGTGATTTAAAAACAGTAATATTAACAGTAATTTAAACCAGATTTAAGTATACATCTATAAGGATAAAATCCAAGAACTGCATAGACTAGTGGAGAGATGATAGACAAATTAGGCCTATCACGCACCTACAGACATATTCTTATTGGATTATACTTACTAAGAATAAACCTTGTTCTGTGCAACTGCTTTGGCAGATGCTATGATCCTGTGAGCCAAATCCTGCTGTCCTTAGTCTTACTTGAGCAAAACTCCTGTCAGATTCAATGGGGATTTTGCCTCAGTAAGAATGGCAGGATTTGACCCTCTTTTTGAGTGGTGATGGGAGGGTTCTGTAATTGCCAAAATCCTCATATAACTAACCACCACTAGGAGCAGTTACCCAAAGTTACTTAAAGGCTAAATTGTGATGCTTAGATAAACTGTAGAAGTAAAGGAATGTCTGAGGATGTCACTCTTTGAAAGGGACTGTGCTTCTTAATGTCTTTTTTTATTAAGTTAAGACTCCACATTGCTAGTAACCTAATATACAGATAGATGGAACAACATGTGTGGAAATGAAGAAGTGCTACCAAGAGTACCTGTGGGTGAAATGGTTTAGACCAGCACCATGGCACACCCATTTACAGTCTATTTACAGCTTCTAGGACTGTATGAAGAAGTTGTGACTCTTCTACAACTGAGTAATTATCCCAGTTACCAAAATTGTGTACAGAATTACTATGTTTCTGCATATGACTTTGGTAGCTGAGATGATTTAGTTAGACAATTCAGCTGTACATTGTGAATCAGACTTTTTTTTTTGCACAAATGATCATTGTCCATGGATGCAAATCAATCCCACTAGCTTTCTTAATCAGAATTTCATAAAGTGTCTACCTTAAACATACATACCTTTTTCTGAAAGTTCTTCAGTGACAAAAAAGCTAATTCCTTTGAAAAGAAGGTTCCTTTGTTACCCCCACTCCTGGGCGCATCTTATTTCTTCCAGTCTTACTGTGTGGTTTTTTTCTGTCAAAACACAGTAAGCTTTCTCCTTATTTTTAATTACTGAGTTTTTTCATTTAGGGGAGAGTTGCCTTATCTTCTTTTCAGGTATTGCTTCTCTACCACCTAATAGGACAATCTAAAAAACCTACAAGGGCATTTTCTTTCCCATTTCACTGGCCACTTTTACTTTTGAAACCATACTGATTCAGAGTACACCTCTAGGACTGTACTACAAATAGAGAGATTTTTTTTCTTTGTTCTTGTTGGAAGGTGATTTTGGAGGCAGGTGTTGTTTTTACCTATGGGAAAGTCTGGTGATGAATTTTTGGCTTCAATCACATTCTTTATTCACAGAATGAAGAACATGATACACTTCTTTCATGTGTAAAGGAGTGTAAATGTATTGGTTAACATGGACTTAACACTGAGCTGAAACAATTCCTGCTGTAGCTTAAATGTTTTTTTTATGCATAGACAAGGATTTCAGTCCCATGCAGCATGTCAGAGATCATGCTGCAGTAAATCTATTCAAATGTAAACCTGTTCAATTCAATTACTAGTTTATAATAAAATTTGCTGCTGCAGCCTCCACGTTTGTCACAGCAGTCTCTACATGCTGATGGCACAGCATGCCAGGAAATTGACAGCCTAAATCTATTTACAAAAAAAAATTTAGTTGCAGACCTGAAATAAAATCAAGTTTAAGCAGCTTTGAGAGAAGCATCATATTCCATACAAGAACTTCTGCACATCTGCCAGTGTGCATCTTCTCCAGAAATCTTACACTGTTAGTGGGGAGTTTTCTTCTAGAAATTTTCCTTAGCAAACAATTATCAGACATTGTGCTTACCTTTGCATTTGGAAGGACGTTATTGCATTGTCATTTTGTGAACTGACATATAAAATTCATGATATAAATCACAGTTCCTGGAAAAAGATCCTGAATTTTATTTTAGCTTTTAGGACAAGGTCTGAAAACCACTTACAGCAAATGTATAGTGTGGATTCTCTTATGGCAGCTGCATGTTAAGTCATTTATTAAGAGAAGGTAATGGGGCTTTTTATCCAACATCCACTGTATTTGTTGGAGACCTGGTGTTAGGATTTTTGGGGCCATGTCTCGGGGTCAGACACAGTGAAGGAATTGGATTTCTGATCATATCTAACACAGAATGAAGTGGGGAATTTCTGTACATATTCTCAAGGATGTTGATATGGCATAGCCAGTAACAACTAGATCAAGCTTCTTAACAATTTTTAAGTTGTGGGCCAGAAGTTAGAGAGGGAAGGGTAAAGCAATGTCATGCTGGGCTGAACTGGAGTGCAATTCAAGCCTTAGCTCCTGTCTGCATCTCCTATGGAGTAGCACAGGAAAATTAATACAGGGGAGCACTTCATTTTGGTTCAGCCCATGAACTGTTACTTTAAAACAAAATTTTTAAGTGTATGAATGTTTTCTTTGAGTATGTTATATTTTATAATGAAGCATTCAGCAGATGCTAATGACCTTTTAAGAACATTACTAATATGAGGGTGTTGTATTTTCATTTGCTTTCCTAGGTAATAGCTATGAGCAGCATAGCAGAATACACTTTTACTCAAAAAAGAAATTGTATGTTTTTCTACTTTTAATTTTGTATGTCAGTATGATGAAAAACTAGATTTTCAATTGATTCTTCTGAAATACAGTTTCTTTGTGCTGATGTTTTGGTGGATTCTGTCAGATTCACAAGAATAGATGAAACAACATAAACATTCTTGTGTACTCTAGAGAGAAACTTCTCAAATGTATCCTAGTGATTTCTTTAAATAATACTGCCATTGCTAAAAGGGAATGAGAGGAACAACATTTTATGCTTTTTGAAAATAAACACGTCTAAGATATTCTCTAGTTTTCAGTTCTGTTGGCTTGTCATCAGTCTTTTAAGTTTGACCTATCAAACACTTCAGAAGCTGATGATTATTTTGCTTCAGGTGATAAAATTAAATCTGTGTTTATATGCAAGATTGGGTGTTTAGCTATTTTCCTTTTTAGACAGTGAGTTGGAGTGAGAATTTTTATTTTTCTATTTTTTTCTAAGAAGGAAACATGGATGTAAAAATGTGTAAGCTGATACAGAAATCATGGGTAGATATCTGATTTTATGTTTTCCTTATCTAGGCAATCCCCTTGAATTCTACTTTTAGCATTCCATTAGTACTGTATGCCTTTTAATACTATCTGTGGGACTACTTACTAGCATGTGTTTGTGATAGAAGATACTACTCTATGTTTATTATACTGCAGATCTTGCTCAGAATAGCTGCCCATGTGGTAGAAATCAAGAATTTTTTCAGAATGGAATTACTTTTTGTTTCGGATGCAGTGTTCATATAACTATTTTTTCAAGACCTTATTCCATATGCTTCAATTTTCTGCACTGAGGGAAAGCCATACCCTCATTTTTATCTATCCCTATATTGTAGCAAGGTTAAAAATTAATTTTAGAGAGTAATCTGTTGAGTGGCACTAATGTAGGTTTTATACCATCTGTAATGCTGGATCTTGTCTTAGCTCTCACAGCTCTAACACTGAGCAGTGCTGGTCCATACTTCTTATAGGACTGTTGACATCATAATATCTCCCATATAGCTCTCATCTCTGATGTGTGGATGTTCTCAGAATTTTAAATGGGTTGTTTGCAGTGGCTGATTGTCATTGCTTATTACTTCAGGAAGTGTAGTTTCTAAGTGGGTGATACATGAGGAAGAAAATTCAAGTTTCTTTGAAAAGTAAATTATACCATAATGAAATGGCATAAAATTTGGGTTGTTTCACATAAGTATGTTTGTATTTTCTTTACGAATGGATGGCCTTTACAAATTGTTGTCAGTCACTTTATACCCAGATAGAATTGACAGAGTGACAGAATTTCAGATTCATTAATCCAACTGTTAAAAAAAGGAATCCAGATTCTCATCTGGTATTAATGGAAACAGGTGGACCTATGTTAGGATGCTGTTCATTTGGCAGGTTTGGCAATCTGTGCTATGGGGAAATCAGCAATATACCTTTTCATGTCTGAATCTTTACTGTTGCTAGTATGTTAGCCATCATTCAGGCTCTAAAAATGAATAGAAACTCTCCAAGCTTATCATCTGCCAGTGCTGATTTCAGTGTAACTCTTCCCACCACAGCAGTGCAGTTATCACATTCTGCTTACACTCCTCACTGAGTAGCCCACTTCAGCATCCCAAGGGCAGTCTTAAGGCAGTAGTCGGAATCTGCCTTGTGTGTTAAGAAATTCTGTATTTTAAGTGTTTTCCTTCGGCACTGATCTGAATAAAAGCAATTGCTGCCAGTTTTTAAAATGCTTGAACATTTTAGGTGGTCACACTACTGTAATGAACCATATGATTTTTACACATTAGTCAAAACTTTTCCTGAGCATGCTGAAGTGGGGGTTATGTAAAGTATTTTTACTTCTCTCTTTGAGAGATTTCATTCAAATGTAAGAAAACATTTTAATTTTACAGGAGATGTGTGTATTTTAAAGCATAAATTACTGAGTTTATTATGCAAAGATAATCATATGAACATCTTTGGCTTGTGTTAAGCAGCAGATCGGATTAGATTATCATATTGATCCTTTCTGGTTTTGACAGTCTATGAAAATGAATCCGATACAGCAAGGAGAACAGGCAGCTAGAGTTTACTCTTACATAAAGAGATGCATGATATGCACAGGAGAAGATTAATGGATTCTCCCCAAAATAATAATAAATAAAACTAAGCATTCCTCTTTATAACTAAAAATGTGTTATCACCTATGTTTTGAGGCTAGTGAAAAAGCCTGCTTAATAGGATTCCTCCTAACAGCACCTCCTTTGAAAAGACCTGAGTATAAGACATGGCCAAGGTAAATTTCTCTCACAAGTCTAATACCATTAGTCTGCCAAGAAGGAAGCAGAAATTATTGTGGAGGAAGTTTTAGTTTCTGCTGCCTTCAGAAATTAGAACAAAGGGAAGGATAAAGCATTAATGGTATTCAGAGAAAATATTTCTGTACAGGATGACAGTTAATATAGCGGCGTTGACCTTAGTGATATTTCTCATGCTCTCTATTGTAATATTACACTTAAGGAGCTCCATCATTAATGCAGGATATTAAACAAAGCCCCTGTGTTACAACATCAAGAGATAACACAGTGTGTCTTCTGTTGAAGTCTCATCTGAATATCAACCTTTTTCTATGTTTCATTGTATTATAAGGGGTTTTGGTTTCTAGTGGAGATATTTTTTGAAAGTGTTTCTTTTCCTTTCTCCTTTCTTCTTCCTCTTTCAACCTTCCCACCCTCTCCCCTTTTCTCCCCCCTTTCACTATCTCCCTGCCTTCCTTTCCCTTTTCTCGTTACCCCCTTCTCTATCCCCTTTCCTGCTTACTCTCATTCATTCAATGTGTGCTTAGTTTAATATATACTGGGACCTGTTATCTCCTTGGAAACAATAGAAACTAATCTCTAAGTGTTGTTGGTGTTCATAAGTAGGCCTCTTTCCTCCTAACCAAAATGTGGCCTGATAGCCCAGTTCACACATTAGAACTGACAGCCCAATTTATCTACCCTAAAACATGGCTCATGACTATCCACTTGCTGTAACTGATGAGGAAGGACAAACTGTTCAGCTGCAGGTTAGTGTTTGTAGTGAGCTCAAGCAACTATCATTTCTATTCATCCATTTAAAAAATACTCAAGGAAAAAGCAAATAATTGGAGTTGTGGATGTTCTTTCTGGATTTAGAAATCAGTCAAAAGTACCTATGGCTAAGACCAGCTGTCGACCTCCTGAGAAGTTATCATGGTGCTTGTGTTGCAGTGTTGTGCTGGTCTGGTTTATGTTCTGCCTCTGAGCATTTTTGGTCCCTGTAATCTCATTGGGCATGAAATGGAGAAGTCCCAACGATTCACTGGGCTTGCCCTTTAAATAATTTTTTTTCCTCTCTCTAGATATAATTTTGCTCTGCAGTTGTCCCTTTATACAAATACTCCATTTTCATAAAAGAGTATGAATTTAATGTAGCAAAAGTAGTATTGTTTATATATTCTGTTTGACAACTATTTAGCTTTCTTGTCTTTCCACAGATCTGTTAATGTATTTTTTTGATGTTAACATCTGCAGATCTGGGATCAAAGCTGTTTGCTGGTGCACTTGTCTGCGCTTCCTTGAGATTAGATGTTAAGCTTAATTCTGCTCCCACCCTTGTCACTGGTGAGAATACCAGAACTGCAGAGTTTCTGCAGGGTCATGCAAGCATCAGTGAAGAATGTATTTGGACTATAGTTTGTAGTTTTTATAAAAATAATGAGTTTGAAAGATTGTGAATTGAATTAAATTAAAATCTATGATATTTTTCATAGTGCTCATACCTTACCTATTACTTCCTCAGAATTGGGAGTAGGTTCTGCAGATTCACAAGTCTACATAAATTGGAATACCATTAAAAAATAATCACTTTATGATGAGAAAATATTAGTACAATCTGAGATTAAGTGAACATCCTCATATGTCATATTTCTTCTTTGGATCCTAAAATAAGGCAGTGTTTCTCTAATTTTCTAGAAATTACTATTCCATTTTTTAAAAAAGATATTCAGTAGATTTAGCCCCTGTGAACATTTGCTTATGCACTGGAAGTATAGTGACAGCAATATAAGTGATAAGGGAAGGTAGAGACAAGTCTGAAGGATGTAGGACTGTGTATGATATGGCATCTTTTCCCATGAGCTTCCAGACAAATAGCTGCCTTTCATTCTTGGTCTCTGCCACCCTTAAGCACATACATCAATATGGCACTGCCATTTATTGCAGAGTGCTTGAATTCTTATACATGGGTCCTGCCCTATATTAAATAGGGGTCATTTTGTAAAGAGTGTCATTAATGTTATTTATATTCTTCACTTGTCTTTGTTTCTACTGTTCAGATATTTGCGCATTCCCTGCTTGAGCGGAATACGTTTAGCAGCTCAGGTAGAAGGTGCATTTAGCAGTGATGCATATGCATATCTCTAAAATGCCACTTGGGAGCCAGCCTCCGATAGTATTTTACTTAGCCCTTACTTGGGCAGCACTCACATCTCCTCAGTAAGACTTCTGCTCTGTAAAATCTCGTTAGAAACAACAGAGTGTATGGTACAATTAGTTGGAGTGAAGTGCTGAAGTGATGTAGGAACAGCTGAATAGAATGCATGAGGTAACTGTACAGGCAGAGCTTTGCTTCTTGGGTTGGACTGGCACCAAAAAGTTTGGAGGTTAAGGAACTCTTTTGGCCTCTTCACTTAGCCAAAGCAATGAATATGTTGAGAAGCACTAAAATTACCATCTGCAGTTGTTACCTCTAACCTCATATAGTGCTATCACTCAAATATTTCACATTTCTAACTCTCTGCTGTCCTACAAAAAAAAATTCACATCAACATGTTTTATTGGGATGTTAATGTAACTAAGCTCTAGTCTTTTCTATGGTTCGTCATGTACTTTTTTAAGTGGGGGTGTTTTTATCAGTGGTAAGTCTTTGTCACTCTGGTCATGGAGTCACTATGTTAGGCTAGAACGTTACTTCATTTGTAGTTTATGATGTGGCTTTTGTGGTTGAAAGTCAGTAGCCCGAGATCTAAAATAAATGTCATCTTCATCAGTGAATTGTCATTATGTCAAATTTTGCTATGATTACTAGTGATTCTAGTAACAGAACTTATCTAACCAGCTTTTTCTTTTGTCTTTTTTTTTCTTTTTTTTTCTTTCTTTTTATTTTCTATGACTGAAATGGGAAACTGTGGGGGAAATCTGCTTCCCTCATAGTAGTGACTTAATATAGCTATTAATCTTTATAAATGAAAAAACATAGCTTTATTTTAAACCTCAATAGTCTTTTATTAGATTAATGATTCTGGTGAAAGTCAAATACAAGCTGTGTTAAATATATTAACTTACTGAATAATATAAATATTTTGTTTGCTCTTTATTGTTCTAACAAAGTTAATATATTTATTTTTCTCTACTTAAGCATCTGATTTTAGTTCTTGGGATCATCAGGTATGAGATCAGATGTCAATTTGATTTACAGTTTTAGTGCAGCAGATCCAGAATCTTAGCAGTCCCTGCAGCTAGCTTGATAGGGTCATATTGCAGTCCATGTTAAACCAATTAATTATCGAAACAGTTAATTTAGAAAAAAATAAAATACTTTCTAAAAGAAAGTCCATGTGATACCATTCTATAATCAGCTTAACTTCAATTTGTGCCTTCAGTAGCAGAATTCTTGATGTGCTGTAAATGTTTTGCAGCAAAACGGCTTGACTAACAAGAGAGTATGTTGGTAACTTGGTAGATGCTAGGCCATATGCCTAGCAAAACGTAGGAATCAGAAAATACTACAGACCATCATCCTGGTCTTCCCTTTCCTCCTTTTCCCTTTCCTCCTTTTCCCTTTCCTCCTTTTCCCTTTCCTCCTTTTCCCTTTCCTCCTTTTCCCTTTCCTCCTTTTCCCTTTCCTGCCAAGAGGTAGTCCATACAGCAGTGCTGTTCTTGTCATTTTTAGTCAGCCATATCAAAATTATTTATTGCATCACCATTGCCCTTTGTCTCCTTCTAATATTACTTTTCGGTCCTGTGGGCGGCTGACTTGAAGAAAGGCTTTCTAGACAGGCCACGTCTTTTGTTATGATCTGAATCAATTAACAGATTGGTCTTACATCATTTATTAAACAGTTGTACATCCACGTTGCTTTTCATGACAGCCTGCTAGATTGGGTTTGCAGTGGTGTCCAGTGTCTACATTACCTGTGTTCTATCTCATTTTCATATTTTCTGTAATTCAATGACACTTTAAGAAATGGAAACCTTAGGTTTCATTCTGTGATCAACCCCAAGGGTTATCCACTAAAACATAAGAAAAGGAATGCATTTTTCTTAAGTCACCAGTACTACTTCATTTCTTGATATAGTTTATGGAATTGGTTAAGGTAAGATCACTTAAAAGATGGCGTAAATATACTTTGGACCCAGACTGAGGTTACCAGCCTGATCACTGAATGTTAGGAGAGGTCTTGCTCTGAAATGATTTTTAAATTCACAAGCCACTTGCTGGTTTCCCTGTCAAACATTTAACAAAAGCTCTTTAGCTTCCAATTTCAAGATGGATTAGACTGCTAAATATCAAATAAGAAAATTAGTGTTTCCCTTAAAAAGTAGAAAGCTGTTTTAAAATACCAGTTTAAATGTATTGCTTTTGTGAACTCTTGCTTAGAGATGTACTAAAAAAGTTTCTGCTAATTTATATGCCTCAGGTGAATGGTCGGGCTGAGAGGGGAAGCTCTAAGTGTAATGATAAGGGACTGAATAGTCTCCTCCTTTTCAGCAGCCCTCTGGAGCATCAGCCCAAAACACAAATCTGTGACCGTGTTCCAGATGAAAAGAGAAGTTGGAACACCTCTGAGTCTGGTGTGTACAGGCATAGTCCTTGCTGGTGCCTTTTGTCTGACAGAGCATGCCACTTGCCCTGTTGCTTGGTCTCATGTGAGATGCAAAGGAATGCAGTAATCGGAGAACAAAGCTACAGAGTAGCTGACATAAGAGTCTTCTTTCTTCTCTTTTTATCTTCTCTAATTTTCTATGTTTTTCTATTCTTTTTCCTCTTCCTATCACAATTGTATCAGAAGAATGCTAATGAGAAGAAATAGTTGCTGCAAACACACATCCTACAGACAGTCTTTTGCTGGACAGATGGGAGAGAGAATCATTAATTTCTTGAGGTTTCTTGTTACTTGACCTGGACTATTTTGCGAGTACTAGTGGGGCTGAATGGCTGTATTTCCTCTTGGGCATCCTGGCATTGCTGAAGATACCCATACTGGCAAGATACTGCAGCTCATCTCTAATTAAAATACTTGTTATGAAGTATACTTAAACACGGCTGCTTAATGAAGTTAGAAAAAGCATTTGGATGCAGAGTGTGAAGGCTTCAAACGTTGAAGTTCCTCTCTGGGGAGATGCCTGCAATCAGAAAGCATTCTGAATGCTAGCAATCCATCCCGTTTTGTTCCAATTTGTTTTCTTTAATTTCCTGCCTTTTTTAATACTGGTTAGCTGAAATAAGTCCTCTTTCCCTCCTTTCCACAATTCCCTCCCCCTTTATGAAATAGCCCATGACACGTGCCTGTAAAGTGGCTTCTTGGGAATTTGCAAGTCTTTGAATGTGTTATCTGATTAAAGGGATGTATGTGTCTTTAATTCTCATCTGCAGTTCCACCTTTAACCCCATCTATTAAAGTGCAAAGGAGTTGAGAGTCAGCAAAGTCCCAGATTCAACCTAGATAACCTGCAGTGTGCACATCTGAATGCTTTAACTCTTTGGTTGCCCCTGAAAACTACATGCTTAAATTAAGTGACAAGTTTGATTGGAAAATGTGGAGGGTCTGATATGAGGCAGGTGAATTGTTTATTTTGTTGATAGGCTTAGTGTAGCATATTTTAGTACTGGCTTCACATTTTTTGTTAATGAATAAATGAACATACAGTTCATGCCACAAACAGGTATAATATTTGGTTTGTGTGGGGTTTTTGTGTGTGTGTTTTGTTTGTTTAGTTTGGTTTGGTTTTTTAATAGACCAGTCTGTTGCAGAACAGGAGGGAAAGTAGAACTCCCCACATCTATTACACATACTTCTTTTTTGAATAAAAAGATGAATTACATGGTGGAAAATGATGTTCCAATTTGGTTGGGGTTTTTAGATACTCCTGAATAGCAGAGCTATCTAAACAGAAGAACTTGTTCAATTGAAGGTTCAAAAAAGCAGATGACACAAATGTCTTTTGCACTGTATTTTGCTAATATCATGCATTTTCTTCAGAACAGTGTGATTGTGATATTTCCTGAGCTTTACAGGCACATAAGTGACTAGAATACCCCAATACATTTAGATCTGTAGATGATTTCCTGGTCATTTTCTTTCCCAACTTTCAGTCTTAAAGTGCTGAAAGGATTTTCAGTATCCCAGATCGATCCCTGTTCTCTGAAAGCTAGAGCCAAATTCTTCCCCCACTTACATCTGTTCAACTCTGGTGGTTTCACTTATGCTGCATGGCTGTAACAATGCAGAATTTGTCCTAATCTGCCCTTTCTTTCTCAATGGAGAACATGCACACACAAAGTGAACATAAACAAACTAAGTTGAACTTCAAATAGAAAAAAAAATATTATTTTTTGTGTGTGTATACACAATAGAGGAAGATAAATAGCACACAGATAGGCTTGCTAGTATATCTACTGTACATAATATTGTAAATGGTATCTTGCTGTGCTGGAATCCAGGCAATATGAGTTCAGTACTAAAGTGTTCAAGTTGCACCTGAGCTAGCTGGAGCCTGCCAGCCTCTGCAAGCCCACTGAGAGCATCTGTCTCGCCACCACCTTGCTCATGCTGTGTCCTCTGCAGGCTCTCCGATTCTTCCGACTATGAGCATAAATCATCCACCTGTCAGAAGCTCTAGCTGCCTAGATTATGCAATGCCTGCCTTCATTTGGAGATAGTGTGAGCAGAAGATTGCGGCAAATGGTTTGCATTCATTTTAATGCTGTTCCAGCATCTCTTCAGCTTTAATGAGGGTTCAGGGTGGTGACGACTCCCTGAGACAATGGAAGTCCTAAAGACCCAAGCTTGCTTTGTAGATTTGTATGGCTTAGTTTAGTTGTTGTTTCTCCAACCCCCCCACCCCCCTCAAAGAAATGAATGGCTTGAAAATTGAAGCAGAGAACTAGTACTGCACAAAGCCAGCTGTCCACAGCTCTGTTTTTTGGCCTTGTAATACTTCCCTCCAGCTGAGCAATGAAGAATTTAAAAATCAGTCATGTTTAATGTTGATTGTCCATTTGTGCTGTCTAAGACTGCAAAATGCCTAGTTGCCTTCACTTAAATGTTTAAAAATCCTGCCTTTGCAATTTATTCAGTTACAGTTGTATTAGATTACATTATCAAGTATGGAATACCATGTGGTGTGTCCCAAATTGAAAACATAGCTCATCTATATGAAGTTCTCCTCTTAATAACAAAAATAAAATCGACTGTTGGTAGAATTGTCTTGTTTCAGCTTGTTAGACCTGAATTAACCAAATTCCTTACTCACTCATGATTTTAATAATGAACTGTAGGCAGAATAAATACTGGTATTATATTTGTTCATATGTTTAAACAGAAGAAAAAAGAAAATGGCAGTTTTAAGGCAAAAGCAGTGTAGGTCCTTTCAAAGGCAGATGTTGAAGATGATGATGGTAAGTTGCAACTTCACACATCTGTATGCCCCAGTCCTCAAACAAATTCCACTACATTTTTACAGGTACAGCTTTTAGACTGCAGCCTCATGTTCTTACTTTCCTGAACAACAATGGGTAGTCCTAATAGTAAAATACCTAGTTTTAATACTAGCTATTAGTTAGCAGAAGAAATTAATGTATTTGGTATCTTAACACTATAGGTTTGCTGTTTTTCACAAATACTTAAGGAAACAAAGTTGTTTAATAACTTCAAAAAACCCTGAGGTTGTGCAACATGATTTTTCTGTAGTGAATATGTCATGAGCTTGTCAACAATTTTTTCAGGGAATATTTGGTTTTACTTTTAGAGAACACCTGTGATGTAGACAGTAATATCCCCATTTTGCAGTTTAACCTAAGACAAAGAGAACGAGAGTAGCTTAGTAAAAATCACATGTGGTGGTAGAGGCAGAGCTAGAAGTGTAACTTCTGCTCCGAGGTTAATGTGGTGTTCAGTCCAGGACTTCAAAGTCTAGCTGTTGCCACCCCTTTCTCAACCAGTGACTGAAAAAGGGAAAGCTTTATTGCTTGTTGGTTTGGGGTTTTATATTTCTCTTTATAACACTTCTCTTTATATGTAGATTCCTTAATCAGCTACTGATAAGAAGAATTCTAAAAGGTGAAGTCAAATGAAGGCCAGCTTTGGTCAACAGGGAAAACTGAAACAGGGTTTACACTCTGTTTCGATGCAGATGTCTATTTCCTGTTGATATTAATGGAAGATGCTCACACCATGCAAAGGAATCCGTGTTGCCAAAATATTTTAAATCTTCCTCTTGGCAAAAATTTCCCCAGCTGATGAGTACCACTGGTGACAGCTGAACTGGTGCAGTCTGTAAGAGAGCTCTGCCTATGTCTGTGTTCTCCCGCCTTGGTCTGAAAGCCAGAGAATTTCATGCAACCTGGTCATACTTAACTAGGACCACACAGAGCAAGGGAGAATTTTTAATAGGCTGTTTGGGAAAGAGTGAAGGCCCTAACGAATGAAATGTGTAGACTTTGAGATCTTTACTGTGCGCCTTATTTGCTTTTGGTAACAAGCTAACCTTCCATGCCACTCCCTCCCCCCTCCAGTTTTAATTTGATGGAAAGCCAGCAGTACTGCAGTTTTATGCAAAGCCTCCAGCGAACTCAAAAAAGATTATTATTTCTCACTTTGTTTTTACAGATAACTTTAAAATTTTATACATCAGAACGCAGGACTATCTGAAGATGCAAATGCAACACAACACTGACAAAATCAGATGAAAAATATCACTCTCTTAGCAATGAAGAAATTAGATTTATCATCAGAAAAGCATTCTCTTTTCATTTTCTGAAAGGTGCTTTTTGACAGACCCTTTGCAGTGGACGTCATGCTCACAAAACATGCTGTCACAGGGCTATTTGAATATGGTGACAGGCTCATTATCATGTTGAAGACAACTGACAACACTGCAGACTAGAAATGGACAGGCTTGCCAATCAGCTGTTGAAAGGATTGCAGTTGAAATAGAGGGTTTTTTTTGTTCTGAGAACAGTAGTACAAATTGACTACATTAATTCTTTTTATTACAGTTGCATACACTGTAGTTAAGGGTCTGTCACTGTTTCCATTATAAATCCCTGTTTTCAAGGGTTTATTAGTAGACCATAAAAAATGGTTCCTGTTGAAATTTTGCATTAAAAATATATATTACTCTAACAGAACAAAATTTCTGTGGTAACTGTGTGGAGGAGGGTGAGCAGAGAAGAGGGATTGACTGATTTTTAGCTGAAAATTGCGTAAAGCTGAATGCATTATTATTTTTATAGCACCTTAGATGTCCAAGAGTTTTATAGACAGGTTTGTGCCTCAGGAGTTTACAATTTCAGGATGCAGTACTGCCAACACTTATTATGGGATGGTATTTTCCTGGTAGTTTCATTGGAATTAGTAAAGCACAAAACATTATCTGCAGTAGTAGGTATTTTCAGATTCAGGTTAAGTAGTCAAACAGTCTCAAACATTTTTTTGTCTTTCTTGTGACTTAAAAATGGCTAGGATTATATTTTATTTATTTTAATACTAATCTGGACTGTTAAATGATAACCTGAGATTAAGGAAATTTTACATATATAAGCAGACAATCAGTAGGCATTTTTGTCTCTGTAATAATAACCAAACTGGAAATTATGTTAGATTCCACCAAGATACTCTAATTATGAGAAGTGGGAAGTTAGATGGAATTTATCTGCTTTAATCCAAAGTGGCAGTCCGGGGTAATTCTACTCATCTCCAAACCATGGAATTTCTGGATGTAGCTGGGTACTGGAATTCATGCCACTGGAGTTTCTATACTGCCCTTAAAATTTTTTGTAGCCATCTACAGTGGCACACTTCTGTGCAAACACGGAAATGTCTGTGTTTTGACAGGTCTGAACAGTTTACTAGTTATCTGCTGTTTAACTCTAGAACCAAAGATGTTCCTGAGTCCACTGAGAGCTCAGTCTGGCAGGCATTCTCAGAGCACACGCACTGATGCAAAACAGAGGGTCCACAGTTGCTTTCTTCTTAACATACAGGTGATCCCACTGCTATTCCTTACCAACGTAAGGCAGGCCACCGGGACCTGTGAAGGGAGAGGTAATGGTTTCTGCATCCAGGATTTCTGTTTTGTCCATCAGCCTTGCCATAACAGTTAGAGAGAGAGCTTTTTGTCAGGAGCTGGGATACTTTTTCATTACTTCAGACAGAGGAGGGTGTTAAATCTAAACGTGAAGGAACTGTTCTTACTCTGTTTTCTAAGAGAAGAAACCAAAGTTCCTAGAGAAAAGTTATGCTGACCTCCCTTCTGCAAGAACAGGAGTAGGAGGTCATGAATCCTGAATGCAGCAAGGCATCTCCAGGAAGCCTGAAGGGTAGATCTGAAAGTTCCATAATATATTAACCATATAAACTAGATGTAGGTGGAAGCAGTGTGTGTACATTGGCTCGTTTATATTCTGCCCTGAGATGTCAAACATCCCCCAAGCTCTGTACAGGGAGCCTGCATCTCTGTTCAGGTTCCGATTCTGGTAGGTCAGATGCAAGAAGCTACAGGCATTGTTATAGATAGGTGGTATATACCTTTTTGCTGGTTTGGTTGTTAACTGTAAAGTTGGGTAATGAAATAGAAAAAGACCATATATAGACCCTTCAGGTATTACATTAATTTATCACACAATCTGAATCTTTAATGTATTCACTATATATTTGGTGTGAGGCTGATCTAGAAAGAAGACACAGCTTTGTGTAGTGTATTTCTCTGAGAGCTTTGCAAGGAAAAATAATTTTACTTGTAGCTCTGTGGCTTCAAACATTTGCAGTCTTAATTGATGTTCATTTGATTACTTGATTTCAAAGCATGATCAATTACCTTAATGCATATCACTGTTCTCACAGCTACGGTGATTGCAAAATCGTGAATGTAAAAATGGAAGTCACTTCTGAAAATTAAGGCTGCAGTCCTATTTGCGAAGTCAGAACTCTGACTCTCATGAATTACAGCACTACAGAGCAGAGGATTACATTGTCATATTGCCAGAGCTATTATATTATTTCACGTCAATTGTATGCATACTTAAAATCTTTAAAACATTTACTACTTGTCTGATGAAGTTAGTCATCTGTTTCTAGAGAAAACTTACTGAAGATACATCAACTAATGCAGGATGTTGAATCTAAAAAAGTAGCGTTCAGTTGCAAAGTACTAAGGTAGAATTTTTTGTCCTTTCATGAAGTCAAGGCTCCATTGAAGTGACAAAGCTGCTGGTTTTCATGGCAGGTTTTCATGAAGAGAATAGTTCTAGTGGTTAAATCAGAGGATTGGAATTAAGACTGATTTCTATTCCAGAGCAAGTCACTTCATGTGCCTCCAGCAAAAATATAATAGATAAAATAATATGTATCTATCCCACCAACATGTTGTGAAGTTTATTGAATTAATATTTATGGAACACTTCAAGATTCTTTGATAGAAAGTGCTATATAGCTACATACTATTACCATAAAATCCTAAAGAGCAAATCAATCTGGAGTTAACCTTATCTCATACAGTTATAACTAACTACTGGAGCTGCCTATCATGTTACAGAAAAAGAATCAAAACCAGAAACAAATTATAAGTATTTAAAAATCCCACAATTATTTTGAAAATTCTGGGGTTAATATTTCAATTCACTATTACGTTTTGTGGTGGTAGGTCCTTTTTTTAATACTTTCCCAGCTAGGTTCATAGTTGAAACCAAGCATAAAGTAGTAACTTCATGTGGTTTGGGAGAGTCAATTAGGATTTTCTTCTTACGCTGTGAATTGCTTCGCAGAACACACATCCTACATGTAGCCTATTAGACAAGTAAATAGCATTGTCTTTGAATCACTGGTTCTGATGATTCCTTGTACGAACAAGTATTATTGATTCATTGATGCAGGGGTTTTGTTGGCTAAGTATTTTTGTATTTGCTTCTGAAAAGAAAACAAATATTCTTACCATTCAAAGCTGCATTGATTTGAAATGAGCTACACAGGAGGGTAGACTAATTACCTAATTTTTCCACTCATCAATCAAACTCTCATTACCTTAAACATCCCTCTGAAAAGTTAGCAGAAATCCTGAGCAGCAGTCTATAAAAGAGAGTATTACAAACAATGCTGCACAAGAAAAAAGCCACCCAAAAATGTGTATATGCTGAAGGAGACATCGGTTGAATGAAGTTACTCATATCGTGCAAACAAAGAGCTTATCAAGCGTGTAACTTAAATTTGCCTATCACCAAGTACAGGAAGAAAACTCTGAAATCTAGGCTAAGAAGCCTGGAGGATATTGATGTTTTAGCCCAACAGTGCAGGCATGGAATACTCTTTTTCGCCAGGACTGACCTAGTAAATTGTGCAAGCACCAGGAGAAATTTTGCCACCTGTCCCTTATAATCAAGGCCTGTCCCTTACTTAGTCTCATTTCAGTGATATAATTAAATGACACTATTTTCCCATTTATGTTGCATGAACATGCTGCCAGAATCCTATAGTCTTATCCAGGTACCCAGGAATGTGACTTAATTTGTTTCATCTAAAGCCAAAAAACTAATCATTTGAACGTGTCCCTTGCCCTAATAGCTAACCCAGCATGGTGTATTAGAATACTATTGCTGCAGCATTCATTGCAAAAATCAATAATCCACTAGATGGAGCAGAATAGAAGTGTAAAAACTGAGTTAAGTCTGGTATTTTAAGAAACGGAATTGAGTATCAGAGTGGCAGGACTCAGACAAAACAGTCAAAAAATGCAACAGTAGTAGTTTTGCAGTGTGTAGCTCTAGCAAATCAGCTAGCTTTGCAGTCATTCAGAGATTAGTTATGGTCCTCCTTTGGTGGTCTCTGTTTTTATGTAAGCAATGAAATGAGGATTAATCTCTAGAACAGATGATGATGAGAAAATTTCAGGGAACAAAGATCGGGAAAGAGAATTCATTTTTTTCCTTTCCCAAAATAAAGTGGTTTTCTTTATCTTTGTGGAGAAGCAAGATGAAATGATAAGACGATCAGAGAAAGGAATGGTAAGATTGGCAATCAGGTAAATGAAAGACAGGAAAAGAAGTTCTTCAGACATCCTTCAATTCATATAATTTTTTTTTCAATCTCTTGAATTTTTAAAATAGTAATTGGAATCTCATTAGATATTAGGAAATAGTATGATGAACTTTTCTAACTATGCTATCACTTCCAGCCTAGTTATCAAACCTTAGTTTTAGGCTTTGATGTGCTTGTGTTTAGAAGAAAGAGGGAGAAGTAAAAAGAAGGATGAGTCTTAATTGGTTGTATTCTGACTAATCAAGGATACTGTCTTTAAAGTTGTGCACTATATGAAAAGTCCAATCATTGCATGGGAATTTGCATGTAATTAAGATTTTCATTCAGTTGTTTGGTCAGTGGAGAGTCTCTTAAGTTGAAACTGGTTTTGCCAGCAGCAAGCATCTATCTATAATGGCTGTTTTCTAGAAGTTGTTACTCATAATTTTTTTGAAATTATAATAAATAATAATGGAAATGAATAACCATGGAGATTTTTTTGTATAAAATCATGACCTTTTTCATATAAATAGTTCTTACATTAATATCCCATTAAAAGATGTGCAAGTGGGGTGGTGTTTATGGCAGTCATATCAGTGAGTAGATTGATGAAGATAGAAAAGGTTCCAGTAGCACAGTTCAGCCAGTTTCTTCTGCCAGTGTGCCTTGGGCATGACCTAAAGCCTGCTTATTTCTTCCTAGACCCTATTAGAAGGGGTGGTCAACTATGCCAATATGAACTAGTTGTTTGAGGGAAACACATATGGGAAGGGTTGCTCTTGGTTTTGGAGTTTGGCATTTTGCAAACATGAAGAAAGATACAGTCAGTATTTCAGGAAAACTGATATCAAATTTGGTTTGTTGACATCTGTAAATGTGCTTCTTTATTATCTAAGCAAGGCTTTGAACCCAGGTCCCCAGAGATGAAAGCCTCAGGCATTAACCAATTGCAGTATCTCACCCTCAGCTTTCTATTTAATAAAATGCTTTAGATAGATGCAGGTGAAGTTTATTTGCTTAATATTGATTGCTTTGCCTTCTTGGAACAAAGAATTGCAGGAACTTTGACAAATTAATTTAAAAGTTGTTGGTTTCCATAGTATCTTCTGCATATTTCTCTATATCTGAAGCTGCATTTTTCAAATTGCAACAGATAGGATTCCCACAAAATTAATTTTTTTTTAATTTTTTTTTTTAATAGAAACTTATAAAAATTAAAAGCTTCCTGTTCTAAGGTATAACTGCCCCTCCAGGGTTTCGGTGTGTTATGCCAATATATTCTGGAGATTTTTCTTTCTCTGGAAAGGATTCTTATGTGAAATTCTAATTTTGATGATGTGAAGTATACCTGTTACTTCCTGTCGTAAACTGCTGCACTACATCACTGTGAGTGGTCTGATGGATTTCTCCCCATGCTTATGCTCTTTTTTTCAAGGTGTGACTGGTTTGTGAAATACTGTGGGATTTGCTGTTGTTACAAAAATAGCAAGTGTTAACATTTATAGTCAGACGTTCACATTGGGAAGAGGGAACTTCTTGCATTGCAAGGTATCTTTTCTCTCTCCTCCTCTCTCCTCTTCTCCTTCTCTCTTTCCTTGATCAGTTTTATCCATCAAAGGATTAATTTCTTCTTTATTTCTGCTAAGTGTTTGCCTACACATTTAATTTTAAGTCTGTACTATGTATAGAATGTATAGTAATTTTCTCTGAAATGTCAGTTTTAGTTGGAATGGCTGACAATCATAATTTTTTTTTTAAAACTGTAAAGCTGTTTTGCTTCAGTTTATTTGAACCAATGCATCATCATGAGCCCATGGATTACAGATCACAAATGTCTTTGTGTAATAGAGTCTTATGTTAGTGCTTCTGCCTTTTTTGTTTCCTATGTTGACCAGACACCGAGAATCTTCAGAGGTCATGTTGGGACATGCTTTCCCAGTGGGGTAGGAGTTGCATAGAAGAGTTGTCCAAGTGCTTCCAAGAAAAGTGTCATCTTGGTACACACTCATCACATAGTCCATGAGTAATGTATCTCTAGTCAACTAGCATTTTCCTTTATTCTTCATCTTACAAAAATGAGTAGGTGAGCCTGAACTCTTTTCCTTTTAATATTCCCCCTTCCCTTCACTCTTTTCCCAAGGACATCTGTGCTAGGACACTGTTGTTCAGAACTCATGAATGCCCATGGACTGGTCTCATATTACTGAAATATAGAAGGTGTTCATGCTTAGCATGTCTGAAGGAAAGTAATTTTGACCTCACTTTTATCTTTTCTCTGTTTGTCAGCATCAATGTACGCAGAGGACTGAGATCCATGAGTGGAAAGTTCTGGGTGTCACTGGGGCAGATTGAAGATAATTATCAAGATATTTTGCCATAGACGGCTTAGGGCCCTAAGAAGCCACTGGTTTTGTGAAGGAGTTAGAGTGTGGAAAATGCATAAAGTCCTCTCATCTCTCTTTTTTATCCTGTGTTGGGCAGGAAGAAAAGATTTTGTCTGTATTGAAAGAAGATTAGAGAACTGAGAGAATTTTTTGTCTAAAGAACAACAGGGCAATAACCAGTTAGTCACTTTTATGTTATTAAAGAGTTTATTGCTGAACCATGGAGTTTAACACATTGTCTACTGTGTGATAAAGTAGGATGCAGATGGCTTCGTCACACCCAGGCTTGGGAAAGAGCAAATGAATTTCAGTAAAATTAATTTGTGTCTTGTCCTCAGTTTACAGAACAAAGTTGACAATTCAGTCATAACTGATGGTAAGAGGCAGATTCAGCTTTTGCAAGTGTACATGTTTGCTACAATATGTAAAGGAAGACAGGGAAGCTTAAGCACATAATTATTCTACAATACTGGGAATTATATTTTAATCCAAGGGCTCAAAAAGTAACTTTTGTTAAAGTTAGCAAGATAGGAAGGTGAAGGGGACTCATTCTCCTTTTTGCACAGAGCATCCGGAATGAACAAAGCAGTGATAGAAAAAAAAAA
>VWZY01004138.1:55752-93837 GCA_013399075.1 Chloroceryle aenea
GGGGGGAACCCTTGAAAATGTGATGAGACAGAATATGTTGTCCTATAATATAGGCAGATAGCAGATTGTCCTAACAAAATGGAAACTGCCTAACTTGGAAAGAAGCTTTGTAAAAGTATGCCACACACTCTGAATTCTGTAATACTGTTTTGTGGTTTTATGTGAGTGTTTGCATGTAGCTAGTTCTGCACTGCTTGAAAGTCCCACACAGGATTATCTTGTTGGAGAAGTTAGTTTTCAATTGCAAAACTAATAGACCTCATAAAAGTAGGTCATGAATATAAGCCAACTTGCTTTCAAAGGGACAGTCCGTTGTAAAAGAGGAGCACTGAAAAGAAACATTTCTAGGCAAGTATTTATTTGCATAGTAATTGTTATGTAAACAACAAAAGAGGAATTAAAAATAAATATATGGGCAAATAAGGTACCCTATGTGACGTGGTTGAGGATCCTGTGCTTAGAAAACTGTTTTGAAGACATGTCATCATGAGTGTTTCTTGAGATGTTTAAATTTTTTCATAAGGATTAGAACTTCATCTATTCTCTTGTCAATGTCTGCTGATAAACAAAACCCCAAGGATGATTTCATTTATGTTTAATTTTAGTTGCACTTTAAATGTAGGCTCAGTTTTACTATACTACACATATTATATGATAGGCTAAATAGAAGAGAACAGTATCAGGTCATCTTTTTTTAAAGTTATTATTCTAAACCCCTGACTTGGCCATCAAATCTTAATAGCTGTTGTCTTTTGTACAACACAGTGACTGTATGTTTGAATTATTTCTGGTGCAGTACAATAGGTACATTTATTTTTGCATTATATTTTAACAATGTGAATGTTAGTATTAAAATCACAGTAGTAAATTATCAATACAGTTAACCAGTAGTATAGATTTACTATGGAAATTTAGTTGTGATTTAGGTCTGATCCATAATCCATTGAACACCTGCTAAAATCTTGAGAGTTTGGTGGCTAGACCTACTGAAGGACAGAGAAATTTTATCTCATTTTTCTTTTGATTAATTTTAACTGCTCTACAATTTTGTTTGAGTAGTGGCATTTTGACACACAGATGTGATATTTTTTGATTTTTGTTCTGATTGGTTTTATTGAGTTTAAACATAAGCCACCCCACCAATATGAGAACTAGAAATGAAATAGATCTATCTTTATTCTGCAGCTAGAAGGAATGATCAGTAAGCTGGTGGTATACTTGCCAAAATAAGTGACAAATACAGATGCTTCAGTAGGAATTGGAAATTAGTTACACAACTCATGAGAGAAATAGCACTGTTTGCATTTAAAATCCATAGCACTGTTTGCATTTAAAATCCATAAAAAGCAAACCCTTATATTCTAATTGGACATTCTTAAATTAAATTTTCTGTTTTCACTCATCCACATCACTTTTGATAATAAGGCTTCACTTTGCCCAGTAGAAATTAAGAAACTGTTTTACCCTCTCCTGAAATATTTCTGCAGTGATGTTCAGGGTAGTAATTATGCCACTGCTTATGACAGGCATTCTTACACCTGGCTGGATAGGTATTATTCAGTTGGGACCCAGATGATTTGCCCAAGCAGTGAGTTTGTAGCCTGTTGCTAAAAACAATTTCACTTAGAGACCACTGGACTTTTTACAGTCTAATTTTGGCCATATATGAGGGTTACTGAAATACAGAGATAACATTAATCTTTCAGTAGCAACAAGTGCTGGCTGTGGTTAAGACCAGGAGCTTAGCATTCCTGTAATCAAAATGTTGTTGCTGGACATGAGTAATACAGTATGTGATCATTTCTGAACATTAAATCTAACCTGGATTGCATTCAGCTCTGCTACATGATACCATGTTGCCTCACATGGCACTGTTCTACCCCTTTGGTCCTTGAAGATACGGGACAGTAATTAGCAAGTACCTCACTTAATTGGCAGGAGTTCATATAATACCAGTCCATGCCCTCATGATGCTTGTGTAAATAAGTGTTTCTATTTCTGTAGACAGGAGGCATTTGGATTTGGATTTTTTTTTTTTTAACAATATAACTGCCTGGGCTTAGTGTTACAAATCATGAAACATTTTGTTTATGCATTATAAATAGTGATATCTATTTATAAATCAAAGGCACTGTGTTCTCGCTCTATTCCTGGGAGGCTTTTGGTTGTGTTAGCATTACCCATACACGTGCTTCCATTTTTTTGCCCGGGAAGCTAAATAGAAATATATGACTCTTAGCTGGCCTCATTAATGAAACAATAGATATGAGTTGCCTGCAGAATCTGAAGGAGACACTGAAAAACACAATAAGCAGTGAGGCTATAAAACCAACCCCAATGAACTGAACATACTTTAAATTATTAAAAAATATTCTTCATGGGAAATATTGTGGAGTTTTATTTAGGGAGGTGGGAGGAAATCCCTGAGGTGGCCGAGGATTCCTAAAGGGTGAAGAACAGTTTATCTCTATCCCTCATAGTCATGGAGGGTCAATTTATTCTCATCTTGGAGGAACAGGAAATATTTTAAACTTAATAATGCTTCTGCCACCTTTCTTTCCCCTCCTATCATGCTTACAGTCAAAGGTGAAAGCCTGCCCTACATCCCCTGTGACTGGTACAGAATCTACATCAGAAGCAGAGAGATGAGGGAAGGAAAAAGAGTGGAATGAGATCAGCTCTGTGTTTTGCGACAGCCTATAAAACTAGAAAAGCCTTTACAAAAACCTGAGCCAGATAAAACTCATAAAAAGCCAGTAATCTTCTCTAAACATGGGCCACTTGGCAGTCACGTGCTGTGGTTGTTTGTCATTACAATAGGATATCTTGCTGCAAATCAACAGATGATTTCTAATACAGTCGTATATGCAAAAGATAGAGAAATGTTTGTTGCTGTTTCATTCAAGCCTTGCAGACTGAATTTATCACTGTGTGACAATCCCTACCCAAGTGATCTTGCAGCTTGAAAGAAACTGCAGATTCTAGTGCAAAGAAGTTGCTGTTTTGATGACTGTTTTGTTGCACTCCCCCCTCACTGCAACCTGGGAAGTATCTCTTCTTCTCAAAGTACCTTCAGCACTTAGCTTGTTCACCTGGGTAATAGAGTCTTAACTCCACTACTGAATTGGAAATAGTTCCCCTAAATAGTTAATAGCAAGAAAAGTAGTGTAGTAAGCAGAAATACCACTCTTGCTTTATGACTTTATTTCTGAGCCCACTGTTTTACAGGGCTTTTTCCCCTGCATTTCCCCACTGGCATGCTATAGCTCATGCTTCCTTACGGCGAACGGGTACTCTTGCCCAGCCCAGCTGTAAGCATAAGCTATTGCAGACACCTCTGATGCACTCCTGACATAATAGACCTGATGACCCTGGGGCCTCGCAGTGCTCTGTTGAGGGTGAAGTGCCGTCTTGCTGCCTACGTAAACTATATACATGGCCGCTCCCCCCTCTCCATGTCAGATGGATGCAGAGACCCTGCCTTTAATAGGCAAGGTTAGAAGGATAGAGTGTGGCCACATGGGCTGAGTCTTCCTTTTTATAAATCAGTAACAATAGGGTGTTGACAGGCCTTGAAGCCTAGGCAGGCTACAAGGGTCATCACGATAAGAAAGGATTAGTGTATATAATTTGCCAAATAAGGGGCCAGCCACTAGCTGGGATTTTTCTGCACATGGCAGATTGTCTACAGTAGCTTCGTGGCATGCACCTTAGCTGCTGGCTATATTTACTAGCAAATTTGCCGCCACTTCCAGTTTAAGAACTATATGCTAAACAGGGAGTGTATGCAAGTATGATGAAAGAAGTTTTGGCTTACGTTTTGGCTGAAGAACAGAAATGGGGTGTGCTGTATATATCTTATGTATAAATACTTTGCAGTGTACCATAGCTGTTTTTCTCTTAAGATTTGTTCACTTGAGAGATTTTTTTATGCATCTTCATTCTTTGTAAATAAAGCTGTTTCTAACTTAATTCCCAGCAGGATACAGTTATCCAGCCCAAAGATCAATGGTCAACAGAAAATATAAAGAGCCCCTAGATCAGATCTTTGACTGCTTAGTGGTAGATAGCTAAACTGCCCACCTTAAAACGTTAAGAGAACGATAAATGCTGTAAATTCTTGGCTGCAGTGAAGAAGGTATTTTTAACCCCAGAGTTGCTGGAAATAGATATGGTCAAAAACCTAACAACATTGCTGTGTTACAAACTGCATTTATTCCTTAAAAGAAAAGCAAGAATACAGGGATTTAGTCTGTTCTTGCAAGTGTGCTCCCAATCAGATTTTCACTGACCGTGTTAAACTGCAATTTGAGGCAGAGTTCATACTTTTGATCTTCCACTATGACATTTATGGCAATTTGTACAAATGTTTAAAAATTAATACACATGTGTACTTTCTGTTTATTTGAAGGTTCTATTTATTAGTATAACAGTCTCTTTAAAGCAAGATGTTGAGTCCCTTTGTGCTTCCTTGCCCTGTAACTTCATAAGCTTACCCATTAAACAAAACACCCAGTGTAAATAAAATTTTGCAAGTCATTTGAAAATGCAGCAAAAGACATAATTGACAACTTAGTCCATTTTTAGAACAAACTCTCTTAAGGCCTTGTTTTCCTCACAGGAACACTTCCCCTGCACTGGAACTGACAAGACTGTATGCATTACTTTATTTTGATACTGACATTTAAACAATAAAATAAAGCCATTTAAAACAAATAGTGGTGCTTTAAGTGTCTGAGCTGTCAAGATATCAAATTATATAACTTGGAAAAATCAGAATTCATTGTTAATGGTATGCACTTAACACAAAGGGTCGCTGGAGTACTAACCAGATATATATTCAGCCACCATGTTGGAGCTAACAGGCTATATTCCTTTAGATAGAATTGACTATATTCACTTAAATGGACTTGACTCTAGTACAATCACTGTATTCAAATGTCAAAAAAAAGAGAAAGAGGATGTCACGTAGGGTCACAAATTATGTTGGATTTTGACAGATTGTAGCCTTGCTTTACAAGAGCAGTAACATCTCATTTGTCACCGTTTGATCTGTAAGTGCGGGAATGAGAGCGGAAGGCCCTCCATCTCCACCGCAATTTAATCGCTCTGAGGCCGACAGTGGCAGCTAAAGCCACCTGCCCATGCACTGTACTGCTGATCTGTTTTAATTTAATCGTCCGTCAGCTGGGATGAAAGCATAAATCGTCTCCCTTTGATCTGCAAACGGTGTGGTTTTTTTGTAAAGCGTGGTGCAGAATCAGGGAGACAGTTTTCACATTTAGTGCAACATAGACAACATGGGCTTGAAAAGCTTGTAAGTGATATTTCACTGTAGTCTCAAAGCAAGAAGTTGCTCTTTCTGTAAATTAATATGAAATACTGTAAGGTTGTTTTTTTTTTTTAAATCATTACAGGGGAGGTTACTGATTCATAATGTATTAATTATTCAGGTTTGAAAAGCCAGCCTCTACCCTTAAACATTTTTAAAACTCTGAAGAACCTTAAGTCACCTTGTTTACAAAGGATTGGGATAAAAGAAATTGTTTGGTGATAACATTGGGTCATTCTGTGAACTGTCATCTGTATACTGGGCCTTTTATTTAGTTATATTATTGCATGTAAATGAAAAAGGGAGGATCTTTAAAAAAAAAAAAAATCTCCCTTCTGCAGTGGAAAATTTTGCCCTTCCTTGGTATTGGAAGTTTTGTTTAAGGCAAAAATGTTATTTTCACATAAGCCAAACCTTGCTTTTGGCTGTTCTGTTTAAATCTTAGAACCCTTGGCAGAAAGAAGCAGCATGAATACAAGTGAAAGTAACATGGTAACATTTGGAGAAAATCTTTCTCATTATTGTATTTTCTTACAGAGTGGGTAGCAAGCAAAAAATCCTCATTTCTACCCTTTATGGAGTTCCTTTTTCAGGCTTGTGCTTGCGTAGGTTACACACTTGGCCTCTCTCAGGATGTATGCCAGTCATAATTTTGACGTCCATTTCTGACAAGAACCACCTTCTTTTGCTCCTTGTTAACCCAAGCTGGGTCTACCAGTGCTTCAGTTTTGAAATCTGAAGAAACACAGCAGTGGAAGGCTCACTGTTCAACTGTGAGAAGTATGACTGACTCTATAAACCTTTAAATGTACTGTATTCTCTCCCTTTCCTATGACAGCTTTAGGGGCTGTACTCCCAGTTCAAATTCCCAATTGCCAGTATGAAAATCAGCATCTTGCAAACTCTTCCTAAAATTCATATAAACCTTAAGAGTTGAATATATTGAATGCCATTTTCTGAATGGGACTGGAGGTATGAAGTGCCCAGTGAGATCTTTCAATACCTTTCCATTAGTGCTGAGACTAGACTGTGATGAGAAGACTTTTTTTTTTTTCTTTCCTTTTTTTTTTTCTCCCCCCTCCCTCCCCCCCCAGTTTGATGGGACCAAACTGGGAAGTTCCTTTCCTAGTAACAAATGCAGTGTGTTCTCTTGAGTTCTCAGAGCACAGAAATAGACTTGTAAGACTTCCCCCCTTTCTGAGTGACTAAAGATGTTCTATCTGCCAAACAATCTTGCAACATTTTATTTGAGAATGTTTTCCATCTCCATTGTTTGTAGCAGGATTTTCTTATTTGAAAAAGGATTCGGTCTTGGGGTAAAGAAATGTTTATGCTTTCTCTTGTAAAATTCATTCAGCCTATGCTGGAATACAGATAGTGAAAAATTGCTTTTGTCCTTCCTTTGCTTTAATTCCTTAGGAAAATTTTGTCAGGTTGACAATGCAACAAATAATTATGGAGTTGCTGGGTGTCTGGAGTGAGGAGGGAGAAGGAACGAGGCTGCTATCTCGCAACATGGATTCAACTTATGAACCAATCAGGCTCTGGCTGCTTTGAGAACAGTGGCTTGGTCTAAAATGCACAAACGCATTTTCCTGAGGAAAGAAAAAGAACAGGGAAAAAAACTTATCCCTAAAATTCTCCTCTGGGACTGAGCCAGATCCCTGGGGCATAAGCTCTCACAGAATGGGACCAAGGGAAGATAAATGGGCCAGGTTTCTTGTCTCATCTCTGAGTTTCCTGCTACAAGCTAAGGTGGTAAGGTTTCTCTGGTAGCAATCAATGGTGCTCTTCTGAAAATGAAGTGGTAAAAGTTGTCTAACAAAGAACGTGAAAGAGAAAGATTGCTGTACTTGTGAATATTACAAGTTGTTTTATCTTTCTCAGTTTTACAAATGCATCTGAAATATCGTATGTGTACAAGCTAGTAATAACATACAGCAAAAGGATATTTATCTGCAAAGTTGAGCATTATTTGCCTAGTTTTCTGTATAAAGTCTGATGCAAGAGAAGGCAGAAATTAAGGTTGGATGAACTGGCACCAGGTCTGATGTTTTCTGTCTTCTGACTTCTTGCCTTTGCAGACTGAGCCTGAGCACTGCTATACAATATTTGTAACTGTAAGGGGGTTTTGATGGAATGATAAAGTGCATAGACACATTTGCCCTGCATGTTTAAATGATGGTGACAGTTATCTTTACTTATGTGTAGATAATGATGACACAAACAGCAAAAAATGTTGTACAACCTTATACGGAACTATCATCTAATCAATCCCGGGAAGGTTTCCTTAAATAATAAAAGCAACTAGCAAAAGATGACAAATTAATTTTTGTACTAAATTTATATCAGTGATAAAATTATTTTGCAAGTTTGAATAGCTTATTTTCCCTAAATATAAAAAGATTTCTACCAAATTTTGGTGGTTTAGCTACAGAATGTGCATGGGGCAGTGCTCCACTCAGTTTATAACTGAGCCGATCAATTAACTGTTCATTTTTGAGAACTGGTAAACAAAAGGCGCATTTTCTAATCCCACTGAAGTAATTGGCAAGACTGTCACTGGGCTCCTGGGTACAGGTTGAACCTCTGAATACCAAATCCTAACATTCTGAAAGATTTTCCAACGAGTCTGTCTTATTCATTCCAACTTTATGAAAGATGAAGCCAGTCTAGTTTTGGATTCCCTTTATACATCCACTCCTCTTCTCTCTTACTATTTTGGTATTTTTTATTAGCTTTTCTACTGGAATTCTGAACTCCATTACACTGAAGACAGACAAGTGCAAATATAAACCACACCGTGTTCCTATCAATACAGTCCGCACTTAAAACTCCAGCACATACAACAAACAGATAACTCCCTCCTGATAATGTCCTTGTATCTACTTAGACTAAGTAGCGTAATGAAAGTGAAGGCAAAGACACAAATGGTATACAACATATGATAGGTTTGTGGAAAGTGTAGTAACAACTAATGAGTAGAAAGAAAACCATTCAAGAGCATTGCTAGTTATTTATAGATTCTCACTAGTCCATTAATCTGTGTTGCATTTGTGGTGTTTGTATTATTTTTGCCAGACTGTGTTCTTGCATTTGTTTGTGCTCTCCATTCTTCTGTCTCTGTGTCACTTTTGACAGTAGTCACCAGACATCCCCTCTGTTGCAAAAAGTCAAAGCTTTAATAGAAGGATATGGCCAGAATATCCATGATGGCAGTATGTAGTTGATAGTTAGAACTTCTGTCTTTATATATTTTGAGTTTTGTTTACAGCTTACTTTAAGCTTGAGCTTAACCATTTACACAATCTTCTTCAACATGGGCGTAGTTCATTATACTTTGTGAGTTGTGGTGGCACCATTATGTACTGAATTCTGTGTGCATGTGTGCACACACGCAGATAAAACCACCTGCTGTCTACTCATGGCGCACTTAAAGCTGTAGCTTTTGATCTCTTAAATATCTCTTAGATATTTATCCATGTGTTCTACTTCAAATATCTATCAGACCTTGATGGGGAAGAGTAACATTTGTAGTACTGCCCAGTAGTTGAAATAAAAATTTTCTGTGAAGCCCCCTTTACCAGATAATGATTGTTTTAATAGTCTTTCTTTAGTGACGTGTTTCTCAAGAATTCAAGCTAGTTTCCAGTAGGGAAAAAAAAATCAATAAGAATTCGGGTTTTTTTTAAAAGGCAGATTTTTACAAAGGCAAACCTTGTATCAGGGGAAAGCTGTTAGAAAACTACCATTTTACTAATTAATTTCCATGTGGATAATGGATATACACTAAGGAATGGAAATAGATAAAGATCTCAATAGGACAGGCAAAAATTAAGTAAAGCCTAATGGTAATATCTTATGTCCTTTTTATAACATCTGATAAAAAAAAAAAAGAAAGAGTCTAGAAATATATTTTTGTAGTGACACTTTCTAAATTAGAAACCTGGGATTTCCCTTATTTGATCAGGTTGAAAATCTGTCCTTCTGATACGTTTTTTCCATCAGAGACCTAATAACTGATTCTTTCAAGACAAGCATCCAAGTAATTAACTTTGTTATGAAGATAATATTTGCAGACGGAGTGAATATTTTTTCCAAATGTTCTTTAATTCTCTCACAAGTTGATAAGGCACATTCCACTGTTTTACTTACCTGCTCTTAGTTCTCATCCTTTTTTTGCAAGTGGTTTAAATCTGCCAGGCTACTTGTCTGCAGGATTTGGCCCAAAAATTATTGAGGTCAGGTAGTGGATTGGAAAAAAATCTGGAAGTGCTGTTTCTGTCTCCTTGTGTATGTGTCTGGAAACCTTTTCTATGTCCTATTTTTCTGTCGTACCAAGATTTTTATATATATATATATAAACTTTAACTGAATTTTATTTTACAATTAAAATAGTAAATATATTGGCTAAAGATGTTTCTGGCTGTGAGAATGTGTTTCGTTTTCAGTATTTTTTCTCTTTCTATAGTAGTTAAAAACCCTGTAGTTCAATGCAGCCACTCTCTGATTGATATATTATTGGAGAATATGTTTTTGAATTTTATTTTTCTTCAAGAGAGCTGGAATTTACCTGAAAAGAACTTAAAACTTCTCTGTTACAGGGAAGAATATCCAGAAGTTATGTAAAGCCTCTGCTTCCCCAAATGGTTTATTCAGAGTATACTTACATTAATGGAAATACTGAACAACTGTTAGTTTAAACCATGTCTTTAGTGACCTACAGAAACTAGGTACCTGCATGTATTCACCATACCCTCCATCTTGCTTGCTTTCTGTTACTTACCAGGTACATTAAAATTCACAAATTTCAAATGAGCTGAAGAAACCATTTCTTTTGGATAAATAGCTGATTTTGTTTCTCTCATGTTACATTAATATTATGTATTATGGAGTCTTCTGCACCCTTGCTTTGCTTCCTGACTATCTGATAATTGGGTTGGCAGAGTATACCTGGGGTCATCTTGTTTAGCTTATCTGCACAAGAGAAAGAGTGGCAAATAATAAGGGAAAGTAGCAATAAAATAGTGGAAAAAAAATTGAAAGGAAGATTTAATCTTTGACCAATTTGAAACATATCCTAGAGAATCCATGGAGAAAAAGATAAAGTGTGACTATGAGTAAGTTAACTAAACACATTACAGTGTGTGAGAGCAAATGGAGTTAGTCCATTGTACATGTTTAATTTCCTATTAGTCTCTGGCGTTTACTACTCCGGTCTGAGTTGGGGCATCTGTAAATTCAGTTAAAAACAGTGCATTGTCTAAACATATCACAGCTCCAATCAGTCACCCAGGCTGCTGATAAGAAGCCTCTTGTATTATTGAATCTACAATAGGGAGGCTCTGCAGGCACAAAGATAACAGCTAGGTATTTCACTTTAAGTATGAGAAAAAACAGTGACGCGCCTTTGCTGCTACAGTTCTGACATTTATTACTACTCCCTGATTTGTTTTATACTACTGATGTGAATTCAGTTTCAGGTGCTTTATATCTCTTCTTATTCCTAAGTTAAGACCTCTATCTGGAAACAGTAAGGAAAAACAAGTAAACCAAAATCAAATTTCATGGTATTACATAGATTGCAACAACTTGAGCACTTTCTTGTGCTTTAGCAATGTCTTACTGCTTTCATCTCTAAAGGATGAAACAGAGGCTTTTGTTTATTCCTTCACCATTTTGCTCCTTTTGAATTAAAAGAATTTCAGTGATGTTGCTTCAGAATTGTGGCTACTCTAGAGGAAGTGTGAAATGAGCTGTAGTAGTTTAGGGGAGTGCATGCTTTCCGAATATTTTAAGAGACAAAAAATAACGCCTTTTTTTATGATCTTTTCATAGAGCCCTTGAGTTTGAAGGAAAATAATAAGCGAGTTTTATCAGCAGGTGTCAATGCAGATAGAAGTACTACAGCAGCATATCCACAGTATGCAATGTACAGAAACATACTATGGATAAATAAGGGATTGGTCGTGACTGTCTTTCAAGGTACTTTATGTTTCTCAATTTAACAATGTCTTTTTAGGTCATAAAATATTGAGAAACTTTATGTGTTTAGGATAACATTTCCTCTGCTTGAATATACTACTCAAGCAGATTTTTTTTTTTACTTTACTATTGTCAAGCATGAGGCTTAGTAAAAATGTGAAGAAAAAAAAAAGACATTTTATATCAAACCTCATGCTTTAGTGCAAAGCAACAAGATTATGAAGGGACTGTTGACTGTCAAAGCATGTGCCTCTTCTTTTCCCCAGAGAAATCAGTTAAACTTTGGCCAACACCGTTGCCTAATTTAATGTGACTTTGAACAAAACTATATTGTTCAGTGAGTATAAACTCATATTCCTATTTCCTGTAGCGTATGTATTAATAGTGACAATGTATCGCTATTAATATACCGAGTATATATGCACACAACAGGTCTATATATAGTAGAGAGTATCTATAGATATATATTATGTAATATTTATATGTTATTTATGTACTCATAAGTTACATTATGTGTAAAATTCAGCAATTTTGATTCTGAAATGTTGTGGCAGATAGTTTCCATTGTTTCTGTCTCCTAGAAGTATGCCTGGTTTATATTATAGTTAATATATTTTATATTCTTAATTCATTGGTGATTTTATAGGTTTTATTTCTGTTTTGATCCATTTCTGAGTGGCTATAATTGTTCAGTAATTTTGCAATAGAAAGTTTGTAGCTTCTCAAACGTTAATCATTTATTTCCCGAAGCTTCTTTTGTTGTTCACATAAGTTGAATTACAGCTCTATTTCTTGAAGTAGCTTACATGAGTTTGTTTTGTCTGAGCCCTCAATTATAACTTGAGTTTCATTCTGCTGTCATCTAAGTGGTAACTGATAAAGTTCAATTTACTACTTGATGCTACACAAATAAATAAAAATAATAAAAATAAATAAATAAACCAGGTCTGATTAAGGATTCAGCATCTTGACTCTTGACTGCTAGTGGCAGAGTTCTGGTAACAAATATATCATGCCTCTCTGTGTAACTGAGAGTTAGCAAAAATTCAGCAAATTTAAGGCTGTTTTTAACTTTCTGCATAAGCTTAAATCCTTTCTGTAGTTAACCAAATGCAATTGAAAGGCACTCTTTAATTGTTCTGTACAATTCAAGCATGTCAACTGATGGGTTTCTAAAGGAATACCGTGTAGTTGTCCACTGTAGAGAGACAGTTGCACTAAGGCATACCCTGGAGGACAGAAGGGATATGAAGGACTTGTTTCTAGTAGAAAACACAATGTAGCAAAAGCCTTTTCATAGACATTTTAAAAATAAAGGTTTTGTGGTATTGCATCATCTTTTTCTGTTGCTTTAGAAGAAAATGCTTACAATTATTGCAAGATTTTTTGTTCTGTACCATACATTACTTGCAAAGCTGGTGTTCATTTGTGTTTGTAAGATCACAGTGCTGGGCTTTATTGTTTCTGATATAGTGAGCATCAAAGGTATGGCTAACGTGGCAGGCTGGCACATCTGCTCGTAGCATTAGATGTACTCCTTTTATGTAGCCAGAGATAGACATAAGAAGAAGAAAGCAGCTAAAGGAGATGTCAGGCAGGAAAACTGCAAAGGGGAAAAAACTACCAGTTGATGATAAAACCAGTAAAAGGTGGTGATCAGGCCGCAAAAAACAGTAAAATTTCTCCCAGCAGACAAAAATTCAAGATGTTTCCATGTCTGTAGAAAAAAATGTTCATTTTGTAGGAAAAAAAAAAAGTCACTTCATTACATGTATATGATCTCTAGTGCACACTGATAGTGATTAGCAGGGATCTCTGTACTAGTGAAATCTGAGGGGACCAAGAAGATTGCCTTCACTCTAATCAAAGGTTGAAATTACCAGGGCAAGCCAAGGTGGATATTCATTTTATGAGAATTAATGAAAGCCAAATTTCTGAATGGCTAGAATTTGGAGGGGTAAAAAGTATCATGAACTGAGAGTGACCTGGCTTGAAATAATTCCAACCTAGCAAAGCCAGAGTTGATTAGGACACTGTTTTATACAAAACTGCACTAATTTCCAACTTCTCTGTGGGGATTAGTAATAATGTAATACATTTTCCATTGCAGTTTTCATAGTATTTACGAAAGAGAGCTACCAGAACGCTTATAGAATTTGTAGGAGAAAGACTTCTGTAAAGTTTCATCTGTGTAAATATTCAATTTTGTGCTGATTGTGCTTGTTTTGGTGTATTTGCAGCTCGACTGTTATTCTTTTAACGTAGGTCTTTGTATTAGGAGGGACTAGTTACACTCCAGGTTGATTTGATGTTGTCTTAAGTGGAAACCTAGGTTCAGCAGTGGTTTACATAATAGGACGTAAATATTGCAATTCTTGCCCACCCTATTTGGAGTCCATTCACATCACCAAACCAGCATCTAGATTGGCATATCTTGAAATGCCAGCATCATCTGTACCAGGATTTCATTATCCAGTGTGTTACAGGTTGGTTATAAATGTATGTTAGGGTTTTTTGGAAAGCTTGTGAAATGTCTGACTGGACTGGCCTCCAGTTTCTCTCATCAGGTAACTTCTAAATTTTCAGAAACATCTATGTATTTGGCCTTGCTCCTGGAGTTGTCCCTGTCTCAAAGCACTGAAATGGGACAGTCTGTTTCCTCAGCATCAGAAAAAGAGACATCTGTGTCACACAGACACACACTGAGGTTTGATCCACAAAAAATCATACCGTTCCACCGTTCATTGTTACTCCCTGTAGATACAAAGATGACTGTGAAACAACCCTGATGCAAGTGTTGAAGCTTCAGTAAAGTCAAAACTGGAAAGCAAAAACATCTCTAGCATTTTCCTTGCCATGGCAAAGAGGAATAGTATTGGTCTCTGTGCTTTGGCCCAATACCAAGAAGCATGTTACGTGTTACAGTTTTTCATTGAACATTTCCTATGACATCAGTAAATTTGTAATTAAAATGCTACATTGTTCATTTATCAGTATAAGCAGTGACTGCTTTTTACTAGTTGATAAACACCATAACTTGGAAATATATGTGGAATAATCACTAATTTTAAAATACATTTTTGTGAGAACAAAGTTAATTGTAAGGCTACAAGAAGGAAGGAAAAAATTAAAAAAATATTTCCTTTTCTAAGGAAATGAAGAGTCTAATGGGTTGGACCCCTCTTCTTCTTACAAGATCATATATGTGATATGAGTAACCAATTTTTCCTCAGTTACTATAGCTGACTTTTTTTCCTAAGCCCAAGACCTTCCTCTTCCCTAGTAGACAGCCTGTAACTAAGTATTAGCAGTTTTGGGAAGGTTAAATTGCTCTTTCATAGATTCGGATTTTTTAACAGATGCGGTTATTGGTACTATGTGCTTTCCTAATCCCTCTTCAGTATTGGTGCATCTCCAACCCTTCCAGTTTAATTAACATTGAAATTCTCATATTATTTTGGTGTGCTGATTACAGGCAAAGACTAAGTCGAAGTCAGTTTGGCATCCCAAGAGACTTCAGTGTTAACAATGCAGAAGGGTTTTTTTTTTTTCCTTTTCTCCCCCTTCATGAACTCTAGATAAGCAGTAGGCCCCAGTTAGATTTCATTACTATCACACACTCTTCATGGTCATCTTTTAATATTTGAAAGGATCATTTGTTAACTGGAAATGGTCAATTTTTTTTGCTTTGGCTTTTGAAATATAATTTTCAATTTTTAATTTGATTCATTTAGATGAAATCATTAATCAGGGTTGAAACTGAGTTAATTTTCTGGAAAATAAATGAGGTTGTTAGAGTGAACGTTATTAAGTGGGCTCTTTGCAAGAAAGGGATAATAGCTGAAAATATGGAAGACTCTGAGAACTATAGCAGTTGAGGGATAAAAAACAGAAAGGTTTTGGTTTTTTTTTCCTAGCTAAGTGCAGTAATTTTTTAAAGGAAGCTAGGCATAGGAGGGATAGTTCAGCACTAGCATGATTAAAGTAAGAGTTACAGAGTAAATCCTCTATATTAGATATATAAGTGACAGAATATAGATAGTGATTTTTAAAAATGCTCTTGTATTTTTATAAAGACTGTGTTTCTTCTGAAGCTCAGTATTTGCTACTCCAAGCAATGCCCACTTGATTTTTGAGACAGAGAAACAATATTCTTAATAATTCAGCAGAGGTACAGCCATCCAAGTAGAAAGCTTCAGTAGACAGGGAGTGTAGGCCACTAAACTGTTGTTTTTTCAGTCTGACCCAAATTCAGCTACTGGCCTTGAGAGGGTTCTGCTTGCTTGTTCTCTGGAGTTTACCACATGATACAAAGTGATTAAGATAGCCAGCAAATCTCTTACGAACACAAACCAAAGAAGGGATTGGACTAGACATGCAACATCCTAGATTTACCATCCAAGTTTATTTCAGCCCACTAAAAATTTGTTTTGCATTGTTTCCTAGTGTCATCTGCTTTCTGCTAATCTTCTGAAATGGTTCACTTCCCCCCCCAGCTGATAGGACTGCCTCCTCTGTTCTGATAGGAAAGAATTTTTTCTCTTCAAGTATTCTAGTCTTTGCTCAAGAGTTATCATAACACTAAGCACTTAGTGGCCTTAGGTCAACGTTTTTGTGGAGCAGTACAACTCTGTTTAGGTTTTCTGTAATGCCTGTGTGCTCATTAAGGACCATTTCAAAGTCCATTACTGTGAATAAATGGTAGAGGTTGCAGGTGTCTTACTCAACAAGATGTTTCCTGGTAGGTGCTTTTTAACTGTGCTGTCCAACAAGATGTTAAATGCTCTCAACTTCCTTTAGTTGAAAAGGGAAACAGGAGTGTGTGCCACATAAAAAAGAAGTATTCTTAAATGAAGAAGGAAGGAGAAATTTCTGTGGTGGAGCAGAAAGTCACATTGAAATGGAAATTATTTTGGACTGTAGTTGCTTTCCTTTTGTGATACATCTTTCCATGATAAAAAAAAGAGAGACAGTAATAATGTAACTTGGGTTAAGCTTGAACTACTTAGAGAAATTAAATCAGGGAGCACATGAGTTCAATTTTCCTTTCCCTGTTAAAAGGGAAAAACAGTAGCAACCAAATCTGAATCCTGTCAGACATGAAAGTTGAGTTTGTATGTCCTCTCTGCTAACAACATTAACTAACATGGTGACTACAGAGATGATAACTACAGGCTTTTGAATGTCAAAATTAATATTCAAAAGATGGTTATTTTGAGACACAGCAGAAAAATGTTCATTTACAGTTTAATTTTCAGGTACATCATTCTGATGTAATGAAACACAGTGATGTAAAATCCTCAAGTGAATAGAGTGCAGCATGTTAATCCAAGATGGCAACTGTGTGATATAAAACTCTTGGGTAATCCTAACTGGTTTTGAGCTACTGTGAAGCAAGTACCTCTTATAGGAGTGGCAAAAGTACCTCTCTTCTAGAATAAGAGAAGGTCTCAAAGTCCCTCCACATGATTAAGATCAGTCACTTGTCATCAGTTAGTCAATTGCAATTAGTTACTACTAATGGTTTTTGTATCCTGCCTTATAGACCCTACATGCTTATACGAACAAGTTAATGGCTTAGAGATGTTAAAGGCCCCAGTTCTTAATAATATAATTTATTATTAAGAATAGTAGGTAGCATTATATAGATTCTATGAGACTGTGAAGGGGGCCTGCTAATTCTCATTAATGTAGTCCTGTGCCTTTGAAGTTAATAGCTTTTAAAACTGCTGTAAGTAGAAGAAGCAGGATCAGGCCAGTGATGTGCCGTTAACTTGTTTTGAGATCTATCCTGCGTACATGCCTTTCGGTATAATGGTATTGTTTTCAATATACAGTGTGTTTTGTGTATGCAGAAGCTATTTCTTACAGGATATATTTACAGAACTTCTTAAAACCACTCAAACTTTAAATTAGTTCTTAAAATGTTCACGAGAAAACATTTGTCATTGTTGCTGCATGACTTCTAATTTTGCAGCTTGATTTGATTATAACAATGACTCCTTTTCTCACAACTCTACAAAGTGTTTGCTGAGTCGTTGTCCCTTCCACGGTCAGAGAGTCATGTCAGACTCTTACACTTAAAAGTGAGTAAGGTTCCTGGTAACATCTCAAGCGTTTTCATGAAGTTGTCTCTTAGCCAGGCTGTTTCCAGGACTTTGCTGCCTTTGATAGCCATGAATATCAAATAGCTTGTGGTGGGCAAAGGCACCAGGGAACATGAAGATGGGATGGGGGCAAGGATTGCCTAGTTGGGTGTGGAGAGAAGGGACCACTTGTCAAGCTGTGCATGTACAGCAAGGTTACTAAACAGCGCTTTGCTACATGCTTGGAGGCAGTACTCTAACAGGTGACTTGGTTACTGGTTACGAGTACAGAAGTTGGTTCTTTTGAACCTAATGAAACCATCTCCCAAACCCCTTTTTCCTTTTTTATGGTGTCAGAAGCCCTTCTCTGTCCAGCTTCCTTTTCATGTTTTCTTTGGTGTTCAGTCCTGGCCAACTTTATGTTTTCTTGTAGTGTTTTGTGGTATCTTTGGACACGGCCATTGCTAATCCTTTCTTTCTTTAAGAAGTTTCTTAGAAGGTTACGTAGCATTTTGTATTTAAAAATATGTTAACAGAAATTTTCTGTAATTTTGACATCAAGATTTTGCCCTCCAATGGTCATTTGAAGTTTCTGGGTAACCTTTGGTGTTCGTCTTTTATGACAGTGTTAAAAAAAGTCAAGACTCCATTATATCCTTACTTATATTAGAAGTCTTTCCAGACAGGAAAGGCTGGTTTGCTTCCCTCTGCTCTGCTGTTGACTCTATTTTTGAACTCTGCTATTAAAACTCTTTAACAATGAGGAACTTGCTATCTAGAACTGCCCAAAAGTTAGAGTATATAGCAGTGGACAGCAATATTGTGCCTCTGAGGATGATGAATCTACAAATAGCAATAGCAGAGGCAGTAAGGTGCTAAGAGTAGCTTTCCAGTGTCCAGGACACCATGTAGAGAGCACCTCGAGGAAAACCTCCATACCTAAAACTCCTCAAGAATTTTTGCAAAATGACCACTCCTTATTCTCACATATCTTTCCTTCAAACCCATGCTTCTGGTAAGTATGAAGATATCTGTGTTAGCTGGGCCTTCATCTTGAGCGGAACAAGGTGTTCCACTTCTTTGGTGCATTTCTGATGTGGACAGATTAGTAATGTGAGACAAGCAAATAATTTTTATATGAGTGGATTTTGAACCACATATTACACTGTAGGAATACCTGTGCTCTGAGCCACTGCTCACTTGGTTCTCCACCTGGCCAACTATAGCTGATACAGAAGCAAAGTATTTCAAGAGGGGGATAGTTGATTCACCTTGTTACAAGGACAAATTTTATGTAAGCTTTTAAAAACATAACAAATTTTTGTAGTCACTAGATAGTAAGTATTGAGCCAGAGAAAGACATTTAGCATATAAAATCTATGACCAGGGGATGTCTTTGTAAAAATTTGTTCTTCTTTCATATCTCTTTTATTGTGCAGCAAACAGTGCTAGGATTTGCACATTCACATGATACTTAGGATGCCACTGAATGAAACATGTCAATTCAGTTTTGGCCAAAGTCATTCTGTACACAGATGCAAACATATGCCACTGATTGCAAAAAATTTTAATTTATTTGCTGTTTGGCTAAGGAAGCTGAAGCTGCATTTCACATGTTTTTGAACTGAGTGCACTGGGATGGGATAACCATCTGTCCTGTGAGTGAGATGCTCAGCTATGTGCAGCTATTGATAGTAACATGGGTTACTGCCTAGCTGTGTTATCTAAGCAGTCGCCAAAAGTTTAAGAGTACACAAATAACAATGAGTTAAAATGACCATTTTTAAGGGACTTCAGAAGCTTGTAAAGAAAAAGCAGGGTTTGTGAGTGCAATAGTCTTGCTTCAAGTTTCTTATTTCAAGCTAAGCTTACCAGTTTAATTTTAATCCCTTTCAAACGCCTTGGTCATGCTTTGAAGATAGAAAACCGCCCCCTCGAGCTCTGAAGCTGAGCAGTGGCCCTTTTTGTTTCCACAGGCTGAAAATAAAGTGTTCGCATGAGCTCATTTACAGAGAGTAGAGTTGGCAGCCTTATCAGGAGAGGAGAAAAGAGCTCTGAAGATGAAAAGCTATCACTGTGACAGAAGTCTTTATTAGGTTGGGCAGTAATGGAACGTGGTGTACGTAGGATAAAGTGATGGCTACCTAGAGCATTTAGGGAAAACCAGAAGAGTAATAATGGTTTATGTTTTCTTAAGCTGGCTGCCTTGGTGATCCGCCTGGCCCAGGGATGTTTGGAGTGAAAAGGGAACTATCTAGACAGGATACTGTCCCAGCTTTGCTGGGTGTTTGAGCTTTTGCTAATCACAATAAAGAGTGAGTCAGAAAAAGAAAAAATAAAGATGAGTCATTATGTAGTTTCATAATTACTCAGCATTCCTTATAGTGCCAACCCTCTACTGTAGAGCTTTCTAGGAGATAGACTTTGATTGAAAGTCCTGTTAATCAGTTTCACACATATGTGAAATCCCATTTACAACAAATACTTCTGTTGCTGAAATTCAGGTTTCTCAGGGTAATTTTTTTTTTATAAAATAAAGATACTAAGTGTATACTTACATTAATGTAAGTCTTTAATATTATATATATAAACTCTCTATAAAATATAGTTATCACAAGAGTAAAACATTTCATTTTTTCGGCTTGCTCCCATGAGTTACTTCTTTTGGACTCAGGGTGAAGTGGGACTTTTCTGTCAGTTTCCATAAAAAATATCAATATTGTTGTTGCAAATTTTCTTTGTAGTAGTTAAAACAACTGTACAACAAATAACTGACCCCTCAGGCCCATTAAAGTTAGTGGAATTTTTGTCATTCACTTTTCTTTCTGGGGATTGGGGCTGTGAGATGTGGTGCATAGTGTGTAACCAGCAGTTAACCCCTCTCATGCCCTCTTACATTACAGTGAACAACACTATGAATTTCCCAAAGCTTATCTCAAGTCTTTGCCAAGGATGTGTGGAACAGTGTACTGAGCGGTAGACATGTCTAGACCTGTAACCTGCGTGTCATTTAGCCCATCTTATGCTCCTGTTCACTAGGACTGAGAAGGGTAAAATGTCAGTTATGACGGATGGCTGGAAAAACCACTCTGTGCCTGGGAAATGGCTTGTTACTTGAGTGTACATTCATAGCTGTATATGCATACATCCATGAGTAGAGAAAGGACTCCCCGAAAGCCACTTTATTCAGCAACTGCTGATTGCAGTTTGGAAATAGAGTCTAGGGGCTAGCTTTATCCCTTTCAGACTTAATTCCCGTGACTTCAGTGGGAGTAGGACTGGAAGTTACTGTCATCATACAAAAAAGATCAGCTTTATATTGATAATAAACAATATAATTCCACTGATCTTCCCCTTGTCATTGACAACCTCTATGGCTTTGTTGGGTTTACTTCAGAATTCTTCCTAATTTCCTTCTTTATGAAGGATTCTATCTTCTTGTTAGCCCAGGATTAAGTTACAGCAATATTTTGTAGGTAATGATGTCTTCACAATCCAAACCTATTAGAATTAGTGGTACTTTGGCTAAAAGAAGAAAATGGATAACCAGTTGTTTCTGTGGTTCTTAAAAATTTCACAGCTGCTATGAAATTCAAATAGAGACCTGCATTATTTTTATAGGCAGCTCTGCACCTCAGTAAAAACAAAAGGTTTTACTTCAAGTTTTGAATTGCCTTCTTTAATACCTTTAAACAATAGACCCATTTCTTCATTTAATTAAAACAGTAAAAGTTGTGCCTCAACCATACAGATTGACAGAGGACTGTAATTGATTTGGCTCATTTCTTTTTTTTTTTATCACAATAACAATAAAACACAGTGCATTTTGCTGGAGAAGTAACTAAGGAAAAAAAAAAAACAACAAACCAACACCCAAAAAAAAAACCCCAACAAACCAACAATGAAAAAGAAAGATAAATGTCAGTAATGCTGCTTACATTAATTAGGATTTATGTTGAATATTATTCATGCTGGAAAAAGTCTACAATTGGGATTTTAGTGGCATGGGAGTTTCAGTTGGGAGTTTTCTCTGAGTAACGACTGCAGGCATTTGTTCGTCAAGAAAACTGTATAAAATCACCTGATTTTAATAACAGATCTTTGTGCTGTGGAACATGCCACCTATCTTTAAGCATGTCCTCAGGTAAACTGCTCCTTAATAAAAAATGAAGTGTGATGGAAAGCCTTCTCTTAAAAGATAGACTTACCTGTTTTTTTCATAGGCTCTGGTGGGGAAAAAAGCACCGATTTGCATCGATCCTAAATCTGAATTTTTTTTTTTAAAGTTTTGTAACAGTTGTACATTAAAACTGAAAGGGGGGAGAACACAAACCAACGGACTTTTTGAAATGAAGTTTTTGTGTCTTTACATAGTTTTGTTCCTTTGCAGTCCTTACATTCTTGCAAAACAATATTAAGTCTGCTTCCTCACATTAATAATGTAAGTTGAAACTAGCACTGAAGAATCCATTTTTTTGTGGTATCTATTGATGAATGAGAAGGACATAAAGGAATTCTTTGTCTCTCCCTACCTATTCTCAGTGGAGGAATTACTAGCCTTGCCATTGATCTTTGCCATTGACAGGATAGACTGTGTTGTAATTGCATGTAATAAGATATGTTTTCTGTTCTAATTTTAAAACTGACTTAGTTTTACACTTCTTAAATCAAATAATGTGCATTAACCAGTTTTGACATTATACTTTTGGAATTACCATTCATTTTATGATGCATGACATGTGAGAGCTAGAAAACATCTCTATATGGCCAAGTTCAGTAGTAGCAATCTGAGGTAAAGAGATAAATGTCTCTTCACTTCATTATGAGTTGCATTGGTCCACATAACTGAAATTGAACTCTTTCTCCATCTCTGCCAGCACAGGCAAATTTTCTTTACTGATACTTCACCCCTGATGTACATAACCTGTTCGTTTTTTCATGCTCTGAAGTTAGTTTATGATAGACAGAAACTTTATTACAAATTTCCCTGTAAAGCTTGGCACATAGAGTCTGCCTTATACATATGCTGCTAAGGAGGATTTTTCTCTAGATAAATGATGCCCTCTCTTAATCACAAATTAAGAGCTTCTCTGGCTGTTAAGTATAGTATCCAGCGCTTAAAATCCCAGTCTGTTTAGCTCACTGCGACAATTGCTAACTGCATGCAGTTTTGATAGGGATTTTGTACCTTAATGGTCCAGTGTCCTCTGTAGCTTAAGAAACGTAAGGTATAGAGTGCATTTTGTCATATTTAGTACAAAGATTGAAGTGCATTCCACAGAATGCACTAGAATAGAAAGGGACAAATAAAAACAAGGATAAGAGAATCTTTTTTTACTCTATCTTACATATTTATGTAACTAGGAGGAGAATTTCCTCATCTTTTAACTAGATCATTTTAAAACATAGTAAGTCTGTGTAGAGGATTTTTAACTGTATATTAATGCTGTTTTGTGGAAAAGGCTTTGAATAAAAAAAATGGAGCACACCCTTCTGGTTGTAGAGAAGGTACGACAAAGTCACAGCACTTTGGCTCTGAGTTTATTTAAACCTTTAGAAGTTTTTGATGTGGAATTTGAGTAATCTTTGGTCTGTGGGAGTTGTACTCTGAATGTGAAAAGGACTGGACAAAGATAAGAATCTCAATTTAAATTTTGCAGTATGTTCTTATTTTTGCTTTTTGCTCATAATCTTAATTTAAAGGTCCAGTTATTACTAAAGCTCTGCTGGATTTATGTATTTAGGATATCTAGCCAAGTTTCCTGTTGATCTAGTGCTTAACTGCAAGCTAACCTATTTTCAAGAAATACGTAAGTACTATCACCGAGAGAACAACAGCCCACACACAAACTTGGCACTAAGTAGAGAAGTTTACTATAATTCCACGTTTAGTGCATAGCTTGAAAAAAAGATCATTGAGCAATCTAAAAGGACAGGCAGAAGTTGGAGAGAATAATAAAGAGGTATCAATCCACCATACCACACCATCTCTGACAAAATGTCATGACAAGTGGAAAATAACTTAACTCTGTAAAATGGGGAAAAGGCAGTAAAAAATGAATTGTGTTACAGTTTCTAAAACGTGCCTCAATTCAAGAAACAAATGCTTCTGAGCATTGTCAAGGTGTACAATGTTCACATAAATCTCCCATGTCAGCAAATGGTAAACATGTAAAACCTTAAGAAACAGTATCAGAAAATATCATATTTGTTTATATAATTGAGACCACTGATTAAAAAAGGTCCCATCTTCAATCCTAGAGGGCTTCTTCATGCGATTCATCCTCAGTGCCATACGTTTGGATTTTCTCCCATAAATGATGTGACTATTCCCAGAAAACAGGTTGATGTTTCCTATAACTAATGCACAGATTTGCTGTATAGAAGCATACTTAAAGGTGTGTTCTTCAGTGGTCAGATTCTTTCTTTTCTGCGGGTTATCTAAGTTAAAGCTTCAAGGAAAAACCTTTGAATCTGTTTCTTTTGAAAATACAGACAAGATCTTATTCCTGTTACATTTCAGTAATGAAATAAGCAGAACACACTGCATGTTTTTATACCATTCTTCTGAACATGTCTAGTCCAGATTAAAATTAGAGAAAAGCTTGAAAATCTAAAAATGGACCCAAATGTGATGTCAGGATCAAAATACCTTTGGAGCAAACAAAGGACATTGCAGAACGAGGTTCTGATCCAAAGAGAAAGTTGTAAGGTCAAAGAGAGGGAAAAAGAGAAAGAAAAAGCTACCTTCTGCTTAAAGGATAGTCCAAGGTATAATGCTGGACTTAATGGGCATAAACTGGAGGTGTGGGGATGGGCAAAATCTAAACACTGAGAACTGAACCACACAGAGATTTTTGCAAAACAGCACTCAAGACCTATTCTTCTTTGTGTTCAGTTCAGTATTGAATGATTACCTATGTAAGGCAGGATAAAAAAATGAGTATGGAATTATGGCTCTTAGCTTTTATTAACCATTAACTATTCAGTGTAATTTGTTTTGAGTTACACTGATGTGCAAAGCACATGAAGCCACTGGTGATCATTCTCTCAAGAGTTTCTGCTGGAGAAAGAGAAGTGTACTCACTGCAGCACATGGATCGTGTCATGTCCTTTTTCTTTAAGCTGGTTTTCCTTATCACAGAGGTGACAGCAATTACAGTTTTTCACAGGAATCTCACAGGACCCAGGGTACTCATCTATATTCAAGAACAATTTGACTGTCCTTTGTATCCAGTTAAGAAGTTAGAACTTATATATATATTCATCTGTTTCTTTTGTTCTTTCTTTGGTCAAATCAAGAAGAATGGATTAGTAGTAACAGTAAATGCTGTGTATTTTTCCTTTATATATAGATTATAGTTTTGTAATCTGACTTTCAAAGGAACTAAGGAGGCCTTAAAACTAAATGACAATTATGCTAAGAGCATTTCCCATACTCTGGCAATACTACCAAGTAAATAGTTTTCATGTGTTTTATTTCCACTTTACATGCATATTGTAAGCTGGGGTTGTCCTCTCCTGACCTAAGAGTTGTAATGTCTTTAATGTCTTCAGCAGTTGTATATAAATGTTTCAAGTAAAATCTTAGGTGAAGTAGACTGTATACTTTGACAATATAGACAGGAAAAATATAGGAAAAAAAACCCCAAACCACTTAAAATTGGAAAGCAACGTTAGAAAAACTTCTGTTGAAATGATTGCTTCTGAAGGCAAAAGAACAGTATTCTTAGAATTTAAAAATTATTACTGTTTCAATTAAAAGACCCCAAACTACAAACCAAACAACCAAGCCCCAGCTAAAAGAATCCCCTGCTCGCACATGGCAGCAGGAATATATACAGTAATAGGTGAGAAGGCACTACATGTTTCATGGAAAGGGACATTGGAAAAGGTGCTTCAGAATGTGTCCAAGGCTCTTCCTGATAGAAATTTTGGGTTTCTGATGAAGTTGAAATACAGTTTTTACAGTATTTTACAGTTCAGTTATTACTGAATTTTATGATGAACTAGTATGGTAAGTATGTTTTCACACTGAGAGTATGATGAGAAGAGACATGGATATTGTAGTGGATGTCACAAACACAAGTTTGGATTGACTTGCATGTATGCTTTATGGTTAAGTCTCTCAAGAACTATCCTTGTGAGAGAATTATACACATTTGGTTTTTTTCTGGGTGCTAGTTATAAATATCCTGAAATATTTCTCAGGTTTCTGCTTGTAGGTTTGTTTCATTAGATTATTTTGTATATAACCTGTAGCCATTTTACCCAGAAATTCTGCTCTTGTTTTAGCCATAATGTCTTTAAACTGGAGTCACAGTCCATAGGATTGAAATCCAGCTAGAAATGTATAGTTATATTCTCAAAATAAACAAAAAAAGGAAAGAATGAGTCAAATGTATGTGTTTTAATGGGGGGGGAAGAGAACTTTGGGAGAGATGGAATAGAAGGGAAAGTAGAAAACTTAGAAAGGAACTCAGTATTTGCAAAAAATGCAAAGTCTGTGAAAGTAAATTGTTTGCTCTTCCCGCCCTTGGAACTAACTCTGGAGAAATGTACAGTCTTCAATAGAATTATGCTGGATTTGCAGTGCATTCAGTGAGAAGACCTTGGTCTCCTGTTTGGTAAATATTCTTTTTATGGCCACTGGAAAAATAAAATATGTGTGTGTTTAGAATTGAGACAGTGAATATTCCATTGAGATCTGCATTCGGAAGGGTTAGCATGTGCCAATTTAAATAGACTATGCTTGTCAGGGATTACTGACTCAAAACTAATTAAAAAAAAAAATCTGCATCTGTTAAAGTTCTATGTGAAAATAATTTCTGGGGATGAGAAAATTTTATGCTTTATTTCCTCTTTTAAATAATGTTTATATAATTATATTGCACAATTACTTGTATTAACATACCCTTGTACACTTTGTATGTTTTTTCTTCATAGCAGTTGTCATTACAATTTAAACTAAAATCTTATCCTCAGACAAACATCTTTTATATAAAGGCATTTTTAACAGGGAGGACTTTTTCATGTGGAAAAGAATAATTCTCATGCCAACAATTGTTGACCTTTTTTCTCTTTCTTTTTGTTTTGTTTTGTTCATTTAGTCTGGCTAAAATTACATACATATTCATGTATTTTAATAAGAACAAAGCATTACTCTTGGATATTTTCCATAAATTTGTTCTCATAAGCAATTTGATAGACATCTCCTATAACTGTAATGAGGGAAGTTTGCAGTAAATCAGTCTGGCTGGTTTAGAAAACTAGAATTTATTAACCTATTTCCCAAAGGCCCAACCTGACCTATGAGATCAGAAGAAAATTGTCACTGTTTTCTGTTTTAGAAAAGGTACATTTTATAATCAGTATATTGTCTAATTGTTTCAAAATTTGTGTTTTGTTAAAGTAAAATCAATTTCCTTTGTAGTATTAAATTGCATGTAACATTATGGACAGTCAAAAAGCCTGGAAAACACCCAGCACATTGCAATTATGTTTTTCAGCTGGGACTTTCTGCATTAACTCTGATCCACTCCTAGGTCTAACTAGGACAGGATAGTCAATATGCAGGCTAGCCATTATGCTTTTGTCCAGGAAGCTTCTAGCAGTAGTATCAATAGTGGTATCACTAATAAACTTTCCATTAATTGCTCAAATATTAACCTCAAGATGAGATGCAGAGGCCAGAAACAAAATAACCCATCGCTCCAGCATGTTTGGCAGCATGTCGGGTTATAAGGCTAGCAGGATTTATGAGCACATGTATAAATCAGTTACATTGTGGGCATGAATGAAGTGTTAACCGTGTTTGGGGGAATACTTGAAATTCAAAAAGAAGAGTTACTCAGATTTCTTTTGTTTAAGTTCTCAGAAGTTTGACTGTACCTGTTAACTCTTTGTGTTCCATTTTCTTTTCCATCGCTTTACCAAAATGAAATGCAGAATATATACACTTTCTATAGGAACTGTAAAAATCTAGTGTTCTTTACAGGCTTTAGCTGGTAAAGCCAGATATTAATCGTCAGATAATACATATATACAGGAATATTTCTGTCCTTTTTATGTTAAGGGAAAAAAAGTGAACATTAGAATATTCAAAAAATAGAATGTATCTTTTAATCTTACAACATTTAACGAAAACTAATGCTTCTATAGACTGTATAGATCTGCCCATATAATTCAATTGAAGGACTGGAGCCTTTTCTAATAAAATTAATTAATTAAAAATTTGATTCCCTGTTTTGCTTCTCACTTAACCTTTGCATCAGAACTGGATTAATTAATTTTGGAGGTTTTTTCTGCTCAGTTTCACTGTCCGATTCTCATGTATGCACAATTCTTTGATACTGGTATTCATGGAATAACAGGGTGAAGGTTATATAAAGACAAAGGAAAAGTAATTTTTAAAACATTTGTTTCAATAATATTATGTAAATATACACATATCTATTTAAAAATGTAAAGGTTTTAATTGCATTGACAGCATCCCTTCAACCAGTTCTTCCTCTAACACTTGCAGTACTCTGGTAAATGTTGGGGCAAATGTTTGTACACTCTGGTACTTTCTGTGAAATGAGAGTAATTATTTCTTGAGAAGAGTTCTACGGATGGGATTGTGGACATCAAGTAGAGCCTATTTATAAAATCCCTTCCTGACAAGGCCATTTTGAGTTCAAAATCAAGTGATTTTTGATCAAACACACGCTGGAGTTGTTCACTGCTCTAGGCTGTGACTTGAAACACTTCTCATATGTGTGAGAATTTTGTGCAGACACAAATACATTTGCACAATGAGGAGCTATGATAAAAAACCCATTCTCTTAGAAATACCCTGTTACAATACCCTCATCTCCCTCTGTTTCCAGAAATTTTGCAGGCAGATTTTTAGTTCTGAACAAAAAATTATCTTGCTATATTTAATCTCTGAGAATAATTTGAAATTAATATTAAGGACACATCAATTTTATTCCTTAATACCATGGGTGGTAGGGGCAGAAGAAAGTTTCAAGTTACTTGTAGCACATTGTAGGTGAAAAAATTCTGTAGTAATGCTCTTGCAGGACTTCCCGGAAATGTTACTGTCATGATGAGAAATTATAGAACACTATTTGTAAAGGGTTAGTCTAATGAATTTATTTTTCCGTTGATTGATGAATAAGTTTAATGAGTAGATTATCAGGGTTTTTTACAGACTCCACCTTTATACTCCCAATCAGATACACTAACTATCCAACTTTCTTGAGAAGGAGACAAGTACTTTCTTCCCGAGTGCTTTTTTCCCAGTGTTCATTAAGCTTCACACATTGGGATGTTCTTAGCTGCCATCTCCAGAAACCATAACGTATGCAGAGAACATATCTCCCTTCTTTGTTTCCACCTTTCAACACAGTGCTACACTAATCGCAAACAGTTCCACCACATAGGCCTTTTACATTATTATTACTGTATTATGTCTTGTTTTGATGCCCATCTAGCCACTTGATTTTTAAGTTGTAGTTTTGTTGTTGAACATCATCATTTTAACCCACCGCATATAGTGAAACAACAAAAAAAACCCTTTACTCTTGTAACAGGTAGAATTTTAAGAAACAGAAAGTTACAGTGGGCAGGAAGAACAAGCAAAGTACAGAAAACCCATGTCATTTGCAGAAGACACCTGAAACTAGTAATGTAGGATCTTCTTTTATCTTGGTTAGAGTGATCCTGTAGTTGTACTGGAAAAGTTAACTCACATCTAATACTGAAAAATTGAAAACAAAATAACAACACAGAATGCAAAGTGTTTGTACTTTGGCTGCAGAAGTAAAGCTCAAGTGTGAGAATATCTGTGACATTTGTATTTTTTTTTTTTTAGTCTTAGCCAGATATGCACCTGTTAAATAGCTTTAAATATTCAAGTTTCGAGTACAGTCTTCTACATAGGTAAAATTGATAAAGCATGCTTAGACTATAAATCATGATAGAATATTATGCTCCTAAAAAATGTGTTAGCCACAACCAGAGCCTGAAACATTGTGTAAGCTTCTTGGGCTGTTTTCCCATTGTGCCACTTGGTCTAGATTTTGCAGTGCTACAGAACTGCATACAGAAGAAAGAGGGGGTACGTTCATACCCCCTCTTTTTGAACCCCAGTACTTTTGTGGAAGCTTGAAGGATAAAGTGTGAAACTGATGAGGTTCCATGAATGATTATCTTAAGTCTTAAAATAAATTAAAAAAGCACGGAATAATTGTGTAGTGTTACAACAACAACAGTGTAGTTCATAATTGCTCGATATAGAAAGATGAGAAAGGTGAGATAGAGGTGTGCTGAAAGAAAAGACAATGTCAAAATAGTATTTTCATGAGTAAGCCTTGGAGTAGTCCAAAATTCAGTGGGAACACATATTTTTGCACTAACGCCTATTTAGACTCAGTTGGCCATATAAAGCCACCTTAACTGAAAAGGTAATTCTCTTTTACTTTGCCAGATGAGTGCAGTATAGAAACTAAATTCTTCTCATCTTGCTCTTGTACAGTTCAATACATTCCGGTTACTCCTTGAGGAAGATGAAAAAGATTTTGTCCCAAAGGAAAATAAAAAAAAGGAAGATGATAATAATTTAAAAAAAAAAAAAATATCAAACAAAGCCAACCAAACAAAACAACACAAACCCACAAATTTAGGGAGCATGTTTGTTTAGGGTAAAGAACTTTTCATATTTTAGGGATTGTACATCTGCTTTGAAGGTCTAGTATGATGAGAATCATCCTTTCATTTTCTCTGGTTCTGTTCCAGCAAAAGGAAATCACATCCTCTATCTAGATAGAAATCCTAATTCTAATCAAGCTATTTCGTGGTCCCAGTAGGACCTATATGATACTATATAACCATTTCAACTCACACCATTAAGAACTTTCCTGTGACTTCTGGATCTCGGATTAATTCCAGAATCCCACATCATCCAAGTCTGTAACTGAAATATTGTGAAACTGCACATTATTGCATCTGAAAAGGGGATTGAGATTGTGATTCATGTTACTGGTACTTCACAGTCCAATTATTATAACGCATTTCATTTTGTTCTTCCCATCTCTCTTGAGATTTGCCAGCAAATGGTCCAGAACTTCAGTTAGACTTCTTTTCTATTAAGAGTTGTCACTGGCATTGCTCTTGAATTCTTTATAAGTTCTGGTGATGTGATCTAGAATAAAGACCTGCTTTTGACCTTCAGACATTGCCATGGCCTTGCTCAAACTTACTTTTTGACCTTTCTATCTGCTGGCATTCCATGCCTTCTCCTTGGATCACCAGCTGAGCTGACTTTTCCAGTCTGTGCTTTTCACCTTAGTGTTTACAACTGTATTGATGCATTAATGACTTTACAGCCCAGCAAGCTCCTCTTCATTAAATTGGTTGTAATTTGAACTCTGAAACAAGATAGCATCTTGTGTAATTATATTTAAATAAATTAAGGTAAGAACTGTGGTATTAAGTGACAGACTGCCTTTATTTATTCTTATACCTCATCCCAGGATGTTGTATGCAGAATTAAAAATTAAGGTCTATACTGTTGTATAGTATGGTTATGATATATAAGCACATTGACATGAAATCTAATGGTGCAATTAGCAGCCATATTTTCTATGTTATTCATAAAAGCTTTTGCAGTATTTTACACTGCTTCCTGGTTATTAGTATATTAGTAATCCAGGTAATGTAGAGAGAACTGTTACGTGGTGGTAACTGTTGCCTTTCAGAAACATTCACAGTCTTAGTTCTGCATTGCTTTTCCTTCACAGTTATCAAATACACGTTTTGCTGCAGTGTAGGCTCTTCCTCACTTTGGAAATGTGAAGGAAAAGAAGTGGAAGTCTTGTAGCCTTTATTTAGTGGCCTAATGTCAGTCTCTTTAAAATCAATAAAATCAACATGAAAAAATCTACCATAATTCTAATCAAGTTCTGGTAGTATAGTACTGGGCAAAGATCAACTTTAGGCACTAGGAACTGAGTACATATATTGTATATCTTCTGGAAAAAAGAATTTTTAGTAAGTTCTTACATGAAGTGTAAAAGGTATTCTTTTGTAATATTTGAGAGCTAATAAATGAGTATTGCATGTTCAATGCAACAGAGTAGCTGGCCTGTTTTTCTTTTTCTTTTTTTTTTTTTTTTCCTTTCTCTCTGCACATTCACCTCTTCTTGAACAGAAATAAAAGGTTCAAGGCTTGTCAGCATCAGTTTATAGATAGCTGTTTAAAAATAATGAGATATTGGGTATTGTAAGGCTCAGGGCTGTCTTGCCAGACTCATTTATTTCCATTCACCTTTTGTCAGAATTGCAGACAGAAGACATTCAATTAAAATTTGTCACCTGTTGCGTGTGACCTAATTTGTATTTGTGAGTGTCACAGATTAGGATACTTAGCTTCATATGGAACCATTAAAAATGTAAAGCAGTGGTGGTACTCCTAAACATTCTATGCCACATTTTCTTCTTGTGAACATCTTTATTTATGGACCATTCTTCGATGGAAATCACTTGTGCTAAGAAAGAATAGAATTTATTTACACACAATCTCATTTGCATGGAAAAACCAAGTAGATTTTATGCATGTTCTTTTCTGTTTTAATGCATAAATGACAGTGCACAAAAAAATCAGCATGTAGATGATTAGTTCATGCAAAGTTAATGTTCCTTTCAAGAGAGGTTGAGTACTGAGCTGTGTAAGTAACACATTTATCGGTTCTTTTGTCAAACTGAAAATAACCCCAACCCCTCTGTGCCTCAACCAAAGAGAACTTTTTTCATTTCCTTTGCCAAATTCCATCCTTCTCATCCTCTCTGCCCAGAAAAAAAAAAGGATTTTACAAAGTGTTACTTATATTTGGTTTCCCAGAAGCATTTTTAGTTATTAATCATGAGCAAAATCTGAAATGAAATATTGGTTTGAAACACCTGTTTACAAAGGCAATATTTTTTCTCTTTTGTGTTTTCAATGTGGAAAAAAAAATATATTTCATATTATACTTTTTTATGATTTTAATAAGAAGCTGTTGCAGATCTTTGTCAGAGGAACAGACAGATTAAACAATTTACTCATAGTGACAGAGCAAGTTGAATAATAAAGTAATAAACATTGTTTTGACTTTCAGTCCATTATGTGGGCAGGTTCTTGAACTAAATTGTTTTATAGGCACTTCTTGAGGACAGCCAATTTCATCCTATATTAACAAGTACTTTTTGGTTCTGAGTGAATGTAAAGTAGAAGGATGATTTTTAGACTTCATATGTTACAGTACATAGTGTATTTAATAGTGCAGATAGCTATCAGAAGACAAAACACTAAAGCCTTCCCCTGCTAATTGTTAATTCAGCTGTAATGTCAGTCATAGCTTTTATCTTCTTTGATGATTTAAGACACTGTTTTCAAAATATTACCTGCCTAATGGACACATATTGTATATCTCTAGGTGCATTTTTACCTGCACATTGTTATATCCAAACACTTTGTAAACTGATTTCAGAAGCTCTCTGTCATCCTTATAATTCAGCATGTAAAACAAATAACAGATCCAGCAGAAAAGATAGCTCATATTATCCTTTTCCCTCATGCTGTTTTACTTCCTGTGTCTATTATATTAAGAGAGGTCTTCTGTGATTTAAAGTGGAAGCATTTTTTCCAGTACAAACCTTTCAGACTGTAGGATTAATGCACTGCCCTCACACTTCTCTAATCCCAAACTATAGAGATTACTGAGTTATCTAAAGGGTTACTAGATGACCATGCATTCTTATCTCTAAATATATTCTGTCTGCATTCATGGTGGAAAAATCAACTGCTTTTCGTGTTTGATGTGAATAAATACAAAGCCTGGAGTTTGTAATATTGACCCAAGCTTACCCGCAATGTTACAAATAAGTACAGTGTGTCCAAATGAACTGGAACACTCTTAACAAGGTATTATCCCAACGGACAACCACATCAGAACCTGCCATAAGATTCCTTTTGCTTTATCCAGCTTTCTTTCATTTTGTTGTGTGTTGGTAAGCATTGATAGAAAGTCATGGAAAGATACTGTGAGGAACCAGGAGGTGAAGTTTTTTTTTGTAGCTCAGATAGTAACTAGGAGGACTGGAGAAATTGGTACCTTGGGTTGGTACCTGTAATCACCTTCTTTTAAAAAAGTACCTGTTGCATTGATTTACATAGTTTACAATCTCTTCATGTGTTACAGCTCTAGTCTAATCCTTACCTTCTGAGCTTTGTAGGTTGTGTCAAAATGTGTGACTAGCCATCACTCTTGAACAGATGAGGTCATAATTTGTACTCGTCCTGAGGTGTAAAGTGAAAGCATTATACCTCACTGCTGAAATTGTATCATAACTGGTAGCGGGCCTGTTCTTTCTGTTTGTACCAAGTAAGATCCCTGTGGTCATCTCTGTTATTCTCACTTGGGCTTTTGGTTTTGCTTTTCTGTTGAAGAATTTTAAAATGAAACTTGGTGCTGGAGAATGTGGAGAATCAACTTGATTATATTCAGTGGAGCTTTGTTGAGTTACCTTAATAGGTGTTTTGACCCTAAAAAACTGCAAAGGTAATAGGTATAGTTCAGTTCGCTGGGAGATGCGTCAAAAGTTTCTATAGTTGGGTGGATATCTTTATTTTAACTTACGGCTGAGGACTGATAGGCTGAGTGAACAAAGTTGCTGAAGACTCTGGCAGGCCATATGCACAGCAGAGTTAAAGCAGAGATCTGCTTAACTTCTCCCGGTACTGTAGCTAGATGCCACAATATCCTCTTTAACAGCCTGAGTACAACGTATGTGCTGAATTATATCAATTACCTCTGTGATCAAGCTGTTAAGCTCCTCCTGCCCCAAGATTTTTGTGGACAGAGTTGTTTCTCTTTCTTCCTTTTGTTTTTCTAACAAAGGCGGCATCAGCTGTTACTGTCGTGAGAGCAGATAAAAACATCCTTGTGTAATGAATTCTCTCATACTAATAGTTACAGGGGAATAGGAGTTACAGGGGAAAATGCATTAATGTCCACAGGAACCTATAGATTTTATTTTGTTCACGAACCTCTCAAGTGTTTATGGAATGTCTTATGGGTATATTCTCTTAAGTGGTGTCTTACATTGTGTTTACTTCTATAAAAGTTCTTGGGAATTAAAATACCACAGGATATGGTAGATTATCAGAAATTTATTCTAAAATGCTGCTTTGTAATGGTACTATAGGGAAGGAAAGCTCAGGAACTAAAATAATGGTAAAATCTGTAATAGTTTTAATGAAAAGGTTATAAAACTGTAATTTATATTCCATTGTTATTATGTTACAAAAAATGTTTTCACATTAGAATTGGAATTAGTTGTATTATATATTTAGGTAATTTAAAAATGTGTACTACTGTTACTCCCCAGTTACTTATAACTATGACTCTTTTATTTTAAAAAAGCAAATGGCTATAACTTTAGGTATAAATATGTGTATGCATGCATATAGGTGTATGCATCTATGCATGCATCTATGTAGAATTTTGCTGTTGTGACATTCATCTGTGTTTCCTTCCATTAAGCATGTGAACGGTTTGAATGTGTAATTTGGCAAATGCAGAGGAGGTAAAAAAATTGTTCATCTTGGTAGATTTATATTATTTTAATTTAAGCTTCATCTCCCATTACTTTTTGATTAAACATACTTCTATCTGATACTATCTATCTTTTATCACTATGAAATCTGCTTCAGAGCAGAAAGAAGGATGGCATCTGAATTATGCAGAAACCATTTTCTATCTATTTTTCTTCAAATGCTGGGTAGTCTTTGTCATAATCCCACCAATACCACACGTAGCTTGTTCTAATCCTCTACCTATTTCTGAATATTCAGGTGTCAGACCTTGGTCTTTTGCCTTTTTTTTTTNTTTTTAATGGCAGCGTGTAGTCCTGGATGTCATTTCTTTCACGTGTAGCTCAAACTCCTGATTTGAGGGAGAACACTGAGTTACCCTTATCTCTAGAAAGCTTTTGACTATCAGTTTATAAAGTGTTGTAGTTCATGAATTTCTAAGTATAACTTTATAAACAAATGAAAAATAACCATGCATTCATGATGAATTTTGTAGGGTAGCTTAGACCACAAGTAGGTCACAAGTCTGGTAGTAAAATAGATAAATAACATATATAAGAATTCATTCATAATTATAAACTGACCTGTTCAGGTGTGTGGTTGATCAGTTTTACTATTTATATAATGTGATTCACAAAAATTAGTTGGTAATACACAGTGAGAAATGTACTTCTTGCGTTTGAGGGAGTGAAATACAGTCTTCTGCAGTAAACCAGATGAAATCTCAGTATTAAATACAGGTGTTCATTACACACTTGCTCACCAAGAGGTGAACAAAAGCTATTTAGCACGGCTTTATACAATTGACTGTGTTATAACAGGCATTGTTTGTGTCCTTAAGCCAAGTAACTCTCCTTTGTTACTAACTTCTCTGGATATGAACAGTCTGTTTGGGCCAGTGAGAACTCCACACACACAAAGCCTTCCCTGCTGGTAGAGGAGCACAGGGTAGGATCTGTAAAATGCTATCATCTTGGGTCAGCTAGTGCATGTTCTGGTGTGCTGATTTCATGCCAGCTTGGAGAGTAGGAGATAGAACAGGAAAAGAAAAAAAAGAAAGCAAAAAATATAGTAGAAGAAAAAAAAGCAACCAACCGAACCAAGAAGGGTTGACCTTGGATTTCTGACTTGTTGGCAAAATCACTTTTCTTCACAAGAACGCACGGTCAATCCTCTCTGGTTTTTGAGGATGAAGGAGGACGGACAAATGTTTTGTGGTAACTAGACTGTGCAGGTTCATGGGAAGCACATAAACTGTGTGCTGTATTCTTCTTGCTGTGCAAATAAAGTGTAACTTCTTATCTGGTAGATTCTCTGTTGTCCAGAAGCCAATTCTGGAGGTATGTCCAGCAAGGGAAGAGATCAGAAAGATGGGTAATTGCAGAGTCGGGCACAGTAAAGGCAATAGGAAAAATTTATTTTTTAAAGGGAGGAGAGTTAAAATAGGCAGTGAAAAGAAAAATGAGAAAGTAAGCTGTACTTTATTATCAACATCACTCACAGGGATCATTGATACATAATGTGTCCTTGCATTCTTGTCTAGTTAAAGCCATGTCATCAGGGATAAATTTTGTGCTTAGTATTACTTGTCCTGTTGCCCTGCATATCTGCTGAGTTTTTCAACTTCAGTGCTAATGTTACTGCTTAGTTATACTGACATTTGTCCTGGTTGTCTGGAAGTCTGCCTGGGTGACTCAGAAGGAAATAAAAATACTTAACTGTTTTATAGGACCTACAATCTTTCTTCCCCCCTCCTTTTTCATTTACCTTTGCATTATTGAAGCAGCAAACAGCACAGAGGTAGAACACAAATGTTACTTCATTATTGATGACATATAAATACATAGCCATACAATTTCTTGCAAACCCTCCTGAACCATTTCAGGTCTTTAAGCCTCCTATATGTTCTAATTTTACAAAGGATACTTACTTTGTATCCTCTGGCCATGTCAGTCCATGCTAATTAAAAGCATTGGTTTGACTACACAAACTGTATACAGCAGTCATTCTTTTCTAAAGTTCTAATTCTCTCTACTTCTCTACCTAAAAAGTTAGCCTTGTATGTCCATGGTGTTTATTACAGCTGCAAACTTTTGCTTCTGGCAAAGGCAACTTAAGATCAGACTCTTCCGAATGGAAATGAAACTTGTTAGCTGTTTTTAATAACATGTAAAAATGAAGAAACGGTTTTGAATGAACGGGAAATTATGTTGTGTACTTATTCTTGCATGTGTGAAAAACTAAACAGTTTGCAAATACTTGTAGTTCTGCCTTCCCTTGCTTCCTAAAATTAATCTTTTGAAATAAACATGTATTTTAAATAAATATTGGAATGCAGGAGATGAAATTTGTTACCTGAAAGACATCCTTATAACATATTTAATTACACTTGCTTATTTTTCCCAATGTAGGTGTCCGCCTAGACAGAGTACGTGGAGGTCGCCAGAAGTACAAGCGCAGAATAGATGCAGAGAATAGCCCATACCTGAACCCTCAGCTAGTTCAGCCAGCAAAAAAGCCATGTGAGTACACCAGATACACAAAATTTCTCTTTAAACACAACACACTGAGTCCTAGCCCTATGTGCTAAGCTCCTTCTGACGGGGACAAGGATTTGGTCAGAAGATATTACCATGATCACTATATCCGTTTAGCTGTTAACATATTTTGTTTTAAATATGCCCATCTTTCTCAAGTGGAGTTGAACAGAGAATATTTTTACAGGTGGAAGGGTATAAAAGCATGGTTTATGCAGTGCAAATTTTACATTTACAAGTTATCATTATTTTCAGAGGTACATAAAATGGTTCATACTATGATCATTAGTTCATTGAAGCTTCTAGTTTCAGATTTCACAAGAAAGTGATTTTTGTAGTTTTCACTAACTAAATGAGTTTGACTGCTCAACCTTCCAATGAAAATACATTAAGAGCCTCATTAATTTATACCTATAGATTAATACACTACCTAGTATTAGATTAAAACATCAATATGCCACATTAATAACAAGTACATATTGGTAGTTTGGGCTCTAGTAACATTATGGATTTTTTTTTTTTTTT